>ML816985.1:55307-96997 GCA_009831015.1 Picea engelmannii
GTCCAAAAAAATGTCATTTAGGGCCTCAAAATGACCCTGAAAGTTTGGGACTCGAAAAACCGTAAAAAAACTGTCAAAATGGAAAATTGTTCTTTGAGCCAGTGGAATAGGTGGGTGGTCATTGATATCCATTTGGATCAAATATGTCCAAGAAATCCATCTATGTTTGAATGTACCTGTGAATATCACTGTGGTACTTCAAAACCAGGTGTCACTCAGAGCCTTTGATACCCAGCTTTGAGTGCAAAGTATGAAAGATGTTAGTGTACTTTGGCACTGTATGGTCTCTTTTTTGACACATATTCATCCATATTATGTACTGTTCATCATAGTTTCTGATAGGGTAGAATTTCTCCTTGAGGGAATCTACAAAGGTTGCCCAAGTGAGTTCTCTCTCGAATGGCGTAGATTCATCTGTGATGTACCTCTCCTAGTAACCTTCCCACCAAGTTCTGACATGGGGAAGGGATTTAAGGAGTGCGAAGGTGATCTTTTTGATCTCATAAATTTGGACAATGTAATAACCTTCTAGCAGATTCAACCATTTTCAAGAGCATATGAATCTATCTGGCCTTCAAATAAGGGTATATCAAAATGTACTTGTACCTTGAAGGGTATTGTACCTCCGAAATGGTTGTTTGTCGAAGATGCCTCAACTTCCATCAGTGGTCCTTGCATGATCTGAGTGAAGTTGTCCATCATCTCCTTCCTCTGTCGCACGATGGATTCCTCAAGCAATGTCTTGTAAGGGTATTTTTCTCTATTGTCTCTCTTTTCTTCCGCCATGGGAGGTCACTTGGGCTGGTGAGAGAGATTGTCCTCTAGCGAAACTAGCTTGAGAACCAACTCTCTATAGCCTGACCTTTTCGAGGACATGCCTCGAGAAATAACAAGGACAAGATTGCCCTGATACCACTGATCCAGATTATGTTGAGAATGAAATGAGATAGGAAAAAAACCATAGAATACAACACATAAATACAATGAAACCCAACTTCTATTAATGAATAAAATAGAAAGACACTATAGAACAAAAACTGGCTAGAATGGTGGTAGTTTATCTCCTAAGAGAAAGAGATGTTGGCTACACTCATTCACAAATAAGCATTACATCACACTCCATTGCATGCTTAAAGGACCTCCTTGACCTCGAATATATATGAGAGAGTGAGAGGAGAATAATTCCCATGATGCATATGGGATAAATTGGGCTAAGTTTACAAAATGCCATAGGCATGTAAAACACTAGGATTTCCTGGGAGGTCACCCATCCCAGTATTACTCTATCCCAATTGTGCTTAGCTGTAGAGTTTTGATGGGATCTGATGCATTAACATTGTAGGCATTACATTGCATTACAAATGGAGAGGGAATTACAATACATTCCCCATCAAAAGAGTGAATATCATGGTTTATCAAAACCACATGCTCGTAAACATTGATTCAGTAGAGAAGGTGGATGGCCACCAAAATCCACCTAGATCACTATACATGTTCTTTGAAAAGTTTCCACTATTGCAAAGCCATATTGCTGCCACTATTGTGCAACATGCACTCTACCTTAACCCTATTTCATCATAAAATTTTGATATTGCAATGACCTCTTCTAAAACAAAAATAGAAATTATATTGCAAAAATTTAGAGAAAAAGTAACACCTAATAAAACGTTGCCTTAAACCACTTGTGTTTAAGTCCCTAGTTTGTCATTATAAAGAATTGAACAACTGACCTCCCTTAAACTAGAAAACAAAAACCCATTTTTCATATAGGAAAAAGGTTTTCAAATTAAAGGATAAGAATATCCACACTCATGGAAAAAGGTCTCCATGACAAATCCTCATGACAAATCCTCATGCCTAGTAACAATAAAAAAAATTGCAAACTCGAAAGCAAAAACAAAAACAAAAAATAAATCTATATTTATTTTAAAAGAGAGGATAAGGTAAATGGACTATCCCTATCATGAAATTCACCATCTAATATAATTTATTCGCTACAGTCTTCGTATCATTCAATGTGAGGGAAATGGATCCCCTTTCCCCAAATACGTTTAGCTACAAAATCAAAATAAAATTGCCTCTCACAAGGACTATCCCTCTAATAAATACATACACAAACCCATTGTTAAACTCATATGTTGTGTGCATGGAATTTAAAAGTAAATCGAGTTTTACTTATGCCTAATTTTTTTAGGGCAGCCTTAGTCACTAGTGACTCGATTCAAATCTTGATCTCCTTCAAAAACACCCATAGCCTTTATTGCCTTCCCCTGTAAGAGGAATCTCATCAAATCCCCAAGGCCAATGTCCCTATACAGTACAGATGAAGCATAAATCATTTTTCCTATATCGGAAATTTAAAGTAGAAAAAACATGAAAAGGATATGGAATGGAAGCTGTATGAGTAATTAATATTACTTGGCATCAAGCTTAGCTCTTTTTTGAGATTTTGTTTTGGCAATAGTCTTAGCTTCTCATTCACTTCTTATTTGCATCACAGATTTGTCTTTGTGAACAACATTGTTGAAGGATTCATCAAGCATGGAAAACACTCCATGCTTCACAATGTCCATTACTTTCTTCGTATTCTAAGTGGAGATATTCTTTTGATAGAGCTCATGCAATTGGTCTATGGTGATTCCCTCTTCCTCTTTGTTGTTGTCCACAACTTTCCAGCGAAATTTAAACATTAGAGAATTTCAGCTTTTTCCAATTCTACTACTCTTCCCAATCACCTCACTACTTTTTCTTCTAGAAATCATCATTCTAGTTCTAGTTCCATTCCCCTTGGTGTGCAAGGACCACTCTGGGCTATGAGATCAATGGAAACATTAACCCCAATCTTCTTTAGCTATGCTACTTCATCCAAAAGATTCTCCTCTTCCATTTGACAATGCTCAATTTTGATCAATGGAGGCCTTAGAAAGTCTCTAGAACATATTGATTAAACAAAGACTCTCACATTCAATTAAGTTAATTAATCATATGGAAGGAAGATGCCATGACCTTGACCAAGAGGGTTTTAAGCAGCGAGATAATGGTGCCCACTAAAAAGAAAACTAGAAGCTTGTTAATAAATTGCAACTAAGTTATTTTTGTCTCCTCCTTAACTTTTTTGTCGGAGAGATAATTCCAGGCAATGAGAATGAGCATAGTGAATGTTGTTGCAACACACTCAATACATAGTAGTAAATGATGTTTCATATCAATGAATGAAGGTTTACCTATGCCCGCAACCAAACCCTCGGACTAGAACATGATGAAGACATCAACAACCAACATCCAATCACAAAGTAGAAAGGTAATTTTACTATATTAAATAAAACCCAACCCTTGTGATATTTTAAGTTGAGGATAAATCATTTGTTTGTACGGGCAAAATAATACCCCTGTGCAATTACTATATGTCCCCAAAAGGACCTAATAAAAAATAAATGGAATGATCATACACAATTTTAAATTGGTTAGGATATATTGTAAATTATTGTCCACTAGATCAGATCAAATAGATTGTATGATTTATTACATTGACCATTAGAACATATCAAATGATTATACAGATTAAATCATATCAAATGATTAGATAGATTGATAAAATTGAATGATTATATAAATTAAGAAAGTTTAATTTTATTAATAACTTTTTTATAATAATAATAATAATTTATTTTTAAAATCACAACCAAGCTAGTCACCAAATTAGTGTATGGGACTCCCTTGTTTATGGAACAATATAACAAATATAACAAAGTTTAAATTTTATTAATATTTTTTATAAATGATATAAATTAATCAAAATTTATATATATAGATAGATATAGATATTATTTTTTACAACGTTAGTAGATAAAAAAAATATTGAATTTTACATGAGTAGAAAAGTTATTTAAAAACTTTGAATTTTATATTAATAGGAAAGTTATTTAAAAACATGTCTATATGTATCAAACGGTTATCATCTTTATTATTTGGAGGGTTAATCAATAATTATAAAGTGTTTATATGTACTTTATCTCTTAAGTGGTTTAATAAAATCTTTCTATTTGTTTATCAATTGTTTATATGTACTTCATCACTTAAGTGGTTTAATAAAATATTTCTATTTGTTTATTTGATGCCTTGCTCTAAGCCTTATCCAAATAGAAAAGGGCTAAGGAAATACATGGTAGCATAACATCACATCCTATTTCTCATAGCAAACTATGTCTCCTCTCTTAGCTAGACCTTAGTGTGACATTTGGGATTATATTATAAATTTTCCATAAAGACGTTGATAAAGTGCTTGCTAATTTTTTATTGTTTCAAGTTGTTATCATAAAAAGATAGCACACCCATGAAGTACTCATGAACATTAGAGGGGATTACTTGAAGGATGGATGTGTCACATGGGAGAGATTCCCTTACATTCTTATGAAAAAATTCCTTACATTTATGATAATCAATAATTATAAAGTGTTTATATGTACTTCATCTCTTAAGTGGTTTAATAAAATCTTTCTATTTGTTTATCAATTGTTTATATGTACTTCATCTCTTAAGTGGTTTAATAAAATATTTGTATTTGTTTATGTGATGCCTTGCTCTGAGCCCTATCCAAATAAAAAAGGGCTAAGGAAATATAACAAACTATGTCTCCTCTCTTAACTAGACCTTAGTGTAACATTTGGGATTATATTATAAATTTTCCATAAAGACGTTGATAAAGTGCTTGTTAACTTTTTATTGTTTCAAGTTGTTATCATAAAAAGATAGCACACCCATGAAGTACTCATGAACATTAGCGGGGATTCGGATGTATGTGGCACATGGGAGAGATTCCCTTACATTCTTATGAAAAAATTCCTTACATTTATGATAGGGTAAATTCTTCTTGCATAGTTATGATATGATAGTTTTATGAAATATTTATTTTACATAGCTATCACAAATTCATTTGAAGGAAAAATGTCTAAGATCTATTCTAGCAATGGGTAAGACATTCCATTAGGAAATATTCTTTGGGATGTAGGTTGCCACCCTCAAGGCTATTATTAGCGAGTGGTTTTTTTAATTACCCTTGCATGTTGTTAAATTTGACTAGGTGAGGGTGGGCACATTAGTTAGGATTTTATCTTTTTTCAAGTGTGTGGAGTGTGAGAGTGAACCTAAGGCTTGTGAGAAGCTATTGTAGTCCCTTGAGGACAACCTTGTATTTTTATTATGAGTGAATGAGAAAACAGAGTTTATTTTATGGAAGTGGGTTTCAAGTTTTCAAGATGATTGATCTTAGTGTTAGAGAGTGTGACCATCTATAGGGTGCATCCAAATTTGAATCTTGGAAGTGTCGATCATAAATATTGACTTGTATAATGTTTTGTATGTTCTTGGTGTAAGTAAGAATCTTCTTTCAATTTCAACCATGACAAATTTAGTGTGTGGTTGAGTTTGGTGATAAGAAAGTCATCATAATATATTGTAGCCAAAAGGATGGCCGAGTCTTGGCCAAATGTATGAAAAAAGGTGGCATGTAAGGTTGCTTATGGATTTAGTGAAACATGGTGCTTAGTTCATGACTATGACAAGTTGGGAGAGTTCCGGGCACAAGAGATATGGTTGTTTTCACTCTGAAGCACAATCACTCTTGAAGTACATAATGCATGGTTTGTCAAACATCAAGATTGAGAAGCTATGAGTGTGCAAGTAATGTGCACTCGACAAACAGGTGAAAAATGCTTCACTAAACAATAAGCACATGCCAAAAGTGATTATTGATCTAATTCATTTAGATATATGTGGAACTATGTCATCAACTTATTTGACAAGTAATATTTATTGTGTTTCATTTATTGATGTTTTCTCCAAATAGAATTGGATTTACTTTATGAATACCAAGGATGGAGTCTTTTGTAAGTTTCAAGGGTTTAAATCTCTTGTGGAGATTAATATAGGTAAAAATATCAAAGTGTCGAGTTCTAACAATAAGAGACTGCACCTCCAAGGAATCTGATGCATTTTGCAAGGAAGAAGGAATCAAGAGGGAGCCAACAATGCCTTACAACCATTGATATAATAGGATTAGAAAGAGGAAGAATCAACCCATCAAAGAGACAACCAAGGTTATGATCCATGACTTGGATTTGAACATGTGTCTTTGAGTAGGGTTGTGCCATACAAATGTGTGCATTTTGAGTAGCTTCCCTAATAGGGCATTAAAGGACAAGACACCAAAATAACACTTTATTGGTGAGAAACCACATGTATCACACTTTCATGTATTTGGTTGTCATGTTTATATTCATGTGCTTAATGAGAATATAACTAAGTTTGAACCATCAAGTATCAAGGGTATTCTTGTTGGGTATAGAGAAACAATCAATGCTTACTAGATCTACATCTAGTATAGCGAAATATAATGGTAAGTAGGCATTTAAAGCTTAATGAGAATGGATGGTCATCAAGTTCTCATGAGCCTCCCATAGATATTGTAGAAGGTGAGAAGGTGGATGATTCAAAGCCTAATACAAAGCATAAATCATACTCAAATTCAAATCAATAAGATCTCAATTTTGAGGGAAAGGGATTATTACCCTTAAGTTCAACCAAGAAGTCAAGATGGATTACCTATAAATTGAAGGACATAAAGCAAGTAGGAGCACTCAAGTCTGTTTTCAAGTGAGTAATCCACCTATAGTATATCCTTCTTATGCTACATTGACTTTCCTTCTTTAAGGAGGCTAATGCAGAGCAAGTATGGAGCAATGCCATGGTTGAAGAGTATAATTTCATCCTAATCAAGAATGATTCATGTGATATTATGCCAAGACCAGTGGGGAAATATGTCATATATTCCAAATGGATGTTAAATATTAAGTACACAATGTATGGGATCATAGAGAAGTACAAAACCAAATTCCTGGGCAAGGGATTCTCTCAAAAAGAGGGAGTTGACTATACGAAGACTTTTGCTCCAATTACAATCTATAATTCTATCAGAGTCGTCATTTCTATTGCATCAGTTCTTGGTTGGAGTGTATTCAAAATGGATGTAAATACTTCTTTTCTGAATGGTCTGATTAAAGAGGAAGTATACATTAATCAATTAATAGAATTTCAGGTGCATGGGTGAGATACCCATTTTTGCATATCGATTAAGGCCCATTGTGGGCTAATGGTGCTAAATGATTCATGAGTTATCATTAATACTGAAACATATCTCGATATTTGTGATTTAAATGATAAATTGATTTACTTGTTTCAGTTATGTATGTAGATGATGTGATGCTTATAGGTAGTTCTGAGAAACTCATTGAATGGTGCAAGAAAATGATGGGAAAAAATATGACATGAAGTACATTGGACTTATGCATTACTTTCGGGTTTATAGGTTTGGCAAGATGCAAGTGAATTCAACCTTAGGTAAGGGAAGTAAACAACAGAGATCCTAAAGATATTTCAAATTCTAGACTGCAAAACCTTGGCTTATCCTATTCTTCCAAAGCTGAAGATATTTTATAATTCAAATTATAATTTGGCAAATCCAACTCTATATAGGAAATTAACTAGTTCCCTTATGTATCTCGTGAATACCGAGCTTGATGGTTTTTGTCATGAATATTGTTATCCCTCCCCATTCCTTGGGTAAATAAAGGAGATCATGTCGCATGGCCTGCAATGGAGACAATGATCCTGACCATGATGATGATCAACATGTCCACAAATGGCATCCCAAAATCCCCCCTCATTTGCATCTTACAGTTACTAATCAACCAAGGCTTATCACATCCGGACAACCCAGTGTATGGGAGATGGTAATCCAACATCACCATGAGGTATGTTAGTCCTTCTTTCATGTGAAGTGTTGTACTTAATTTGTTGGGCATCAGATGAGGATCATTGGTTGAATTTGGATAATCGATCATTGGCTTGGGAAATTGTGTTTGTTTCCTTGTTTCACCTTGGTGGTCAAATTCCATGCCCTAGTCCTGTGTTGTCACTGCCTATGGAAAAGGGGTAAAATTGGGGGGCCCTCATAAGAGTAACATTCCTTTCCCCACCATACTTAACACTTTCCATCTTGGAGCCTCTCACAATGTACTATACTTCGATAATGGTTCATGGTCCATTCTCTCATGAGAAGAAGGGGTTGGAGGCCCAAAGGTTGATGCAGTTGCTATATATGTATATGCTATGTAAAAAATGATAAAGTCCACCTATAAAATCCATAGGCTAGCTTGAGATATTCCATCTCTAATGGTAATCTCCCCTTGTCCCAATGCACTAAATGCACAATCATAAAAGGACCATAGCTCGGTAAGAAAATGAAAGAATAAAGATTGAAACTTGTAAAGGGGACTTACAAATAATAAATGGGTATTAAAAGGCAATTAAGGGGTTCATAATGAAAAAATTACCGAGAAAATGGTATCTCAAGAAACAAGCACTCCCTCTACAAAGATGATCATAGAAATGGATTCAATGACACAATAAGCCATGAAGTAAGCTCTAATTCATATCACTATCACACTCACTCTTGAAGGGTTTCTTTCTTTCATTGCTTCCTTCGGGACCTATCCCTCTACCTAGGTCTTATATTTCTTGTCTTAGTTGGCACACATAATAGGGTTGGATGAAGGCCCTCATATATTCAAACTTTCCAACTCACATGAGGTTATGGGCCAGTGTGATGCTTGAAGGGGATATTGAGGTGAATTGTTTACATGGCTTATATCTTAAGTAGAAACTTACTTTGCATGATTTAAGGACTAATAAATATTATGAACATTGGTTTACCTTGTCATATACTCTCCTTTATTTTTTATGGCCTTGACGTGGTTCTTTAAGGGATGTCCTAGGATTTCGCCTAGGACATTATGCCCTTATTGTAGGACTTTGGCACATATGATATAGAGTAGTGAGTCATCCAATGAATTTCCACCTTTCGGCATGAGCTCTCACATCCTTAGAAATTTGGACGATGGACATATGGGCTTAGTTTGAGCAGATTTGGTCATGATGGCACATAGATGGGATGAAATCCCACATGTTGGGCAATGTACCGTCGAGGCTTATTACTCACAGGATGGAGGACGTTGTAGTAGAAAATAGCCAGACACCATGCAGAGATGAGATGCACTTCCTTCCAACTTGGACGTAGTGCCCTAATCCCTTGACGTCACCCTCCTTCTGATGATGATGTCACATTCTAGGGTTTGATGGTGCTAGGGTACCAATGATGATTTGGAATGATAATGGGTGAGGAGACACACCATTGCCACTATTCCTTCTTGGATGATTCCATGTGGCCTTGGGAGGCTTCTCCTAGCCTTGGAAGGCTTGAAATCACCACATGTGTGGCCCTTATGATGTATTATTTGCAATTTAGCATTTATTAGAAGTTAAATGAGGGGTTTTCCCCACTTCTAACTGAAATTTGACATGTTATGTGGACAAAGTGATGCCTAGCCTCATATAAGAAGGCTATCATTATTTTTCATTTGGATCGTCACATTTGTCACTCATTAGTGGGGTAACACTTCTAAAAAGTTTGTTATTTCAGCCTTCTTGGTTTTTTTCTCTTATGTGATATGATTGAAGGAGTATCTTTTATGGATGTCTTGCTCATTTGGATGGATATTTTATGCAATTAGGGTCTTATGCTCTTGGTACTTGGATGACGTAAGTAATTTTTTGCAATCTTATTTTGTCTTGCTAAATGGTTAAATTTCTATCTTGTTGCAAGTATCCTTGTTTTGTTGAAATCCTAAGAGGGGAAAATAAGTGTTTCTTTCCCTCATAAAGTTTTATTTGTCCACGTTTTTGAAGCATCCTTGCTAGGATTAAAATCCCAAGGCCCAAAAATTCTTGCACTTTAGGGTTTTAACCCTAGACTTTGATCCTTGACCTAAGTGACGCTAGAAGAAGGGAAAACTGACACCTAGGGACCAAACATGCTTGCACCCTAGGTGCCTTCCTCCTCAAAGTCTAATTCCTAAGGCCCAACCATGCTTGTACCTTAGGGCTTAGAATCTACCTCTTTTGTTCCACCTAGATCAATCTTCAAGTTTAATGCATTTGAGACTCCATAGGCCCTAGGGGACAATGACATTGATCTAGGAGTGTTATTGTGGCTAAAGAAGTTGTTAAAATCAATATTCACTATCTCTCAAACAACCTACTAACATTGCTAACCTTAAACCTAAAACAATTATATCTTGTTGTTGTTATAAAAGTTTGCTAAAACCACTGAAAACTACATTAATTTGTTGCATATACCTACTTATAAGTGGCTTCACTTATTTAAAATTTTTCCTAGCTATTGGATAATAATCTAATTGTTTAGTGCTTACTTTTCATGCTCAATTTCTATATTTATTAACACTATTTCTTGTTGTCGTTGCAATCGATTTATTGTTGTCATATAATTGTCTTACTTCTGTAATTTGCAACAACTTTAACAATTTCACTTGTGTAGTGTCTAAAAAGGTCATTATTTCATGCTTTAGCTTGGTAATTGTCAATATATGTTGCAAATTGTTTATTGTCATGTACAAGTACAACAATTACCCTACAACTTCTCATTTCCTTCCTAGAAATAGACCTAACTGACAAGTGATCAAGATAGGGGGCAGTAGGCTTGGATAATTCTTTCTATTCAATCCCTCGAGGTCATTAGGTAATCCTCCCTTATGGTGGACCTCTTCCATCACTAAAAGGAGGGACGATTCTACCTAGGTAACAGTGGTAGTTTCTTCTATAGTTACATAAGACTTGGGGATATTTTGGAGGGATTTGCAAAAGTACAAATCATGTGATAACATTTTGGCGTAGTTGCCGAGGACAATTGAGTCATTCTCCTCACAATATATGTTTGGTAAACTTATCCTGAAGCCAATTATATCAAGAGTTTACTTGGTGACTCCACTGAGGGTAGAATCCCTCACTTACCTTTGATGATCCAAGGGAGATCATCTGGCGACTACCCTGATATATTTTGAGGCGTCATGCCATTCTCTACCTTGTGAGGTTGCATACTCTCAAGTAATGGAATTATGGCACCATGCGAACTTCATGAAATGTTTCCCTCTCTTGAAATTAAAAATGTTTCATGATACCCAAATCAATTTTCTCCAATTTGGGGGAATAATTTTCCAAAATTTGATGGGAGCCCATTTTTTGCTATTACCCGTGTTGTGAATTTCTTGAAGTATGTTTCAGAGATAGATGTGACACATAAAGATGTGATAATAAGATTGTTTTTTATATCTATAGAAACAAGACAAAATAATTGGGTTAATCATACTCTCAAGACGAATAGCATATATTCTCTTACAATATTCATCGAAGAATTTCTCAAGCAGTGGGCCCCGAGAACACAAAGACATGAAGATATTCTCCACAATATCATAGTGGCCCTCCAAAGGGAAGGGTTATGTTATGACCCTATTGAAGAAGATGAAGAATCCATTAAGGAACAAGAAGTTGAAGAGGATATCGATGAAGAGGGTTCTCAAGATTCCATTGAAGACAATGAAGATTTGATTAAGGAATGAGAACCTGAAAGGGTGAATCATGAGAAAGATCACTAAATACATGAAGTAGAACATGAACTACCTTGTGAATATGTTGAAGAAGAACACTTTGATGAAACACACCATGTTGAAGACCTGATCTACGGAGAGGCCCCTCATGAAGACGAGACACCAATGTTTGCTCCTCTATTCGATGAAGTCATCGAAGCTTCCATTCCTTCTACACATGAATATGAGAACATGGTAATTTATACTCCTTTCCAAGTTTTTGATGTTTCTTCATTTCATGATTCAAAAAGTGAAGAGGTTCCAGAGGATCCCTTGGATGCATTAGACCCTTCATGTTATAATTGAGGTAATGATGTGATTGAGAATATTGATTATTTATACATGTTGGGAGACATAAATGAGATGTAATTTGTTCTGGTCTTGATGGAGATCCCATTTATGACATTGAAGATTGTTTTCAAGTAAAGAATATAGAATCATTTCATTCAAAAAAACCATATGTGATTTCTACTGACTCAAATGTTTAGAAACATGAGGATGATATGATTATAGATTTATTACAACTGCCCAAGCATGATATATTACAACACTCTCATGATGTTTTACGGTCATACCCTGGAGGGTTTGATACATATTCTTTTGAGAACATGGATTTATTCTATGAAGAATATTTTTAACCACCATTGTGCTCTAACTTTGATGAATATGAGGCCATGATTTCCCATGAGAAGGACTTTTTGTGATGAGAGTTTCCAATCTTTTCCTTTTTCATATTACTACTCCATTGAAGATACAACTGTGAGTTCTCCTCCTGATAGTGATGTACCTATGTGGAAAAGTGTTTTTCAACCTATGGTTTGCTGCAGGGGTTTTTAGTTTCACACACAAGGCCATCAATCCTTGGGATGGAAGCAAATTTTTTTCTCCAGGAATGGTTTGATCCCTTATCCAACACTATATTCTTCCATGGACAACCTTAGAGTGTTCCTTAGGTTCCTTCTCATCCCTTCTTGACCTTCAAGTGATGGATTTATAGATGAGTATAAGGATATTCCTTTGACTGATTCTTTCATCCTTGTCCTGGGGTGGATAGGGTAGGGTTGCGATGATGATTCCTTGCATGACTTTGCCCCTCCCTCCCACCTCAATGAGTTGGATTTTATGATTAGTTATGGCATGGTGTATGTTCCAAATCATGATCTTTTTGTTCTTGACTTGTCCTTGTTTTGGTTTATTATCAAGCATTGTTGAGATCATTTCCCGCTTCCGAAAAATTCCCTCCCGTGTTCTGTTTTCCCAAATTCATTTCTCCCTTTATTTTTCCCCTTCTAGACTTACCCATTTTTCCCTCTTACTATCCCTTTCTAGTTCTAACACTTAGTCACATTTTAGACTGCGGGTTCCAGGGTTGGTGGACTTTTATTTTCTCACCCCCATCTACAACTTCACATCACGAGTCCGGCCAACTGTCATCTCATTCCATACTTAGTCGATTCTACGATCACGGGTTCCTGGGTTGATGAGATCGAGATTTCATGTTCTCGTGTTCCATGATAGAAACTTTGCACCAATTTCACACCTCATACCATCCCAGGCTCTCGGGTTCGTGGGTTCTCGAGTTCACAAAAATTGCAAGTCACATATTTCCCCCGTCCGTCCCCGCCACCTTCGCGCCTTTCCCAATACACATTTACTATGCTTTTAATGATAATAAATTACCATACAAGTTTGAAGGGATGGACATTAATTAGTGAAAATATCGAGGAAGCATCCTATTAAAGCGAATTAAAAAAGTATTTAGGGAGGATTATATAATCTCCCTCCAACGTTCATTCCTAACATAATTTGGAGCAAGGGAACGTTCTCGTCGACTTATGGAAGAAACTCGACAACAATTTTATGGAGATACACTGAATATTTTCAGGCACGAGGATCAAATTTCTTCGTGGTCCAGGGCATATTCCTATTATTCATCCCCTTCTACCCAGAAGGAAGTAATCTGGACGTCCGAAATTGCGCGCGCAGGGTGTGTCTTGAAAGTTTTTGATTGTAAGGATTTGGTCACCTGGTGCGCTGAGAGATGCATTCCAAACCAATAGATCATTCAGTTGTGGGACCATTCCTCTGTCTCTCTGTCACCCAAGGTTTTTCGTAAGATGTTGAGGCTTCCCGAGCCAATGCTCACCTTCAAAGGTGAAGATTGCAGGGAATTTTTGAAAAATCATGACAATGGAATCGACCTCTTACCTAAATTCCAATAGAACCTAGTGGTCGTCCCCGAGGACATCACGAGATTGTAGGTTGGCTTATTTAAAAATCCCTTCCGGGAAATTGCATGGATTGTTACTAGGATAATAGGACAAGAGACCACATCCAATATCTCTCGGATGATTCTTTACATTCTTTATTTTACGGTCAAGGAACAAGCCATCTTTTATTGGGGTAAGTTGATATCCATTGAAATCTCTTCCTAATTGGTGAAATACAAGAAGGAGAATAAATTATTTATGTCATCTTATTTGGTTTTGGTGATAGCACATTGCTGTCAGTTCTCGAGATTATCTGTTTGCAAGAAGGTAAATTGTGAAGTCGACCTAGTAACCTTCTGGTATCAAACTTTGTGGAGGCACAAGGCCTCCCAACATTTTTATGAAGTCTTTAATGATTTTGTCTCAGTTTTTAAAGAATTGTTGTTTGAAAAGAACTCTCCCCGGATGTCTGACTAGGCGAGTAAGTTCCTCGATATGAAGGGGACACTAGAACAAATGGAAAATTATAACGTTATAAGGATTTTTGGATCCAAAGAAAATTCTTCCTTCCTTTCATGCCACATATCTGACAAAATGCGTGTTGTTGAGATAGCAAGGCAATACACCTACTAGTTTCATTTTTTCCATGAAAAGAGAAAAAATCAATTCATACCTCTGCCTTGGAAAGTCGGGGATTTCATATTCAGAAATATGAACAAGATTGATGAATTTGCATGCCACTTCCACAACCTCAATTTAAAATATGTTGAAAAAGTAAAATGGTTCGACCCTAGTGGTATTTTTGTATAACATCTATTGGTTGTTGGTTTCAATAGTTCTTTCATTAACATTATTCTGAATAATGATGGAGACAATGCCTCAAGAACTCCCACTTGTGACACCGATGATTTGGAGACAATAGTCAACACTAATAAGTTGTTTAAGCAGAGAGGAAAAGGTCTGGGTGAGAAAAGTGCCCAATCCCTAACTGTCATGCTAAAGAATACACCATCCCAGAGTAGTGCTCCAATGGCCTACCCAAGTAAGAAATTCACCCACAGTTTTTCAGGCGGAGGAGGAGATAAGAACCCTCCTTCCAGAAAAATTGAAAGCTCTCATAAACTTCCCTTGAGGAAGAAACGAAAAAACATTGCACAAGAAGAGGAGGGACCTCGAGGAGAAATTGATATCCATGACCTCTCCCTCGAGGATATGGAACTCGAAATTGACATCGAGAAAGTGTTCCCCAACGTTGATCAGCTAGAGAACACAGCTCACCAGAACCCTCAGATGGAAACAATTGAGAAAGAGACCTTCGACGAAGAAGAGTCTTTTTCATTTCAGAGCGATGTTTTTGACATTGAATCCAAAAATTTGATTATTGAGAAAAGAGATGTAAAGAATAAGAAGGGGAAATATCATTCAGATATTAACCTACAGAACAACCGACCTTCTCAAATTTCCCAGATACACCGAGCAACTGAATATTCTCTAGACAACTATATTGAAGGCCTTGAAGAAGATAATGCCAGGTTAAAGGAACGAATCAAAGAATTGGAGGAAGCCTTAATTCCCCTTCAAGTACTTTCTAGTCCTTTAGCAATGATCGGGCCTACCATACCTGCGGAAAAGTTAAAAGGATCGACAAGCCTTTTCACATCAGTCCAAGGTTATGTGGAAAACAATATCAAGAAAATAATGGAATTGATAACAAAGGCTTGGGAAATGTCAAAGAGCATGGTCTCTTTTGGAACGAGAGAACACACTTTTCATGAATATCTGCAAGTAGATTTGAAAAACGATCAAGGTTTCTACCTCCATGCAGTTGTACCATTTGGTGTTAAATTTAGTAATATGACAGAATTAAGAAGAAGAGAGGAGGATCTCCATTCTCCAAACCGAATAAAACAACTAAACGCATGCTGGAAGGAAAAGGTAAAAACCCTAAATGGTATTGTTCAAGCATGTATCCAGGCCATTACTAGAAGAGAGGAATTGTTCAAGAAGCTAACTAAGATAGATCTAGTTGGCAGCACCAATGAAGTCCAAGACCCGAAATTGATACTCAATTCGGTTTTCTTAACCAATAAATCATTTGATGAACAAGTTGAGATCTTTAAAGGGTTGTCATTTGAAAAATTCTATGGCATTCTTGAATATGGTAGATGAAGTGGGAAAATGGCTAGTTGATTATTCGATCAAAAATCAAGATATTGAAGTAACATTGCAGAACATTTCTATTGATCTAAGGGACTTGGAAGGTGAACTCTTAAATAAAAAAATACGAAATGAAATCAACGTGGCACCAATGAGGATCTACATCGAAGAGTGGTTCAAAAAGGTTGTTGACAAGCTCACCAATGAAGGGAAAATGATGGTTGAGATGGTTCCTGTAACTGTCGAGGAAAGCCATAAAAGGACATCAATGAGCAAGTGACAAAGGGAGAGATACCATCATAGTAAGTTCATACTGATCACATCTTATTGTCGGTATCAAGATCTTCATTCAGTTACTCCACCTCTTTAAATAGAAAGGTTTAACTGAAGACTGATATTTTCCTTTTTTCTTCTTGCCAAGTCTTGTTGTATTCCACCGCCCACTTTATTCTTTCTATGAATTTCATTCTGATACATATTTTCTTTATGGTCCACGGGAGCCCCAATCCCGGTCATTATGAAAAACACATTTTAATTCCATAGAATATGTATTGAACTATATATATTTTTTAGAAATTCCAAGAGAACTACTTTGGGAACAATCTCGACTGTACTTTGTAACCCAAATTTATCTGAATATAAAGTATTTGAGGTTGACCTATCGTTATCTCCTTTTGATCTTCCCATGTATTACTCTGTCAAATTTCTCTTATGCATGCAAATCTTTTTTTTATGTGATCATAAATATCTAACCCTACTATGATGGATGTGAGGAATTTTGTTTATTTGCTTTAAATGTATGAATGTGTGTGTTTCCTGGCCCATTCTTAGGAAATCTCTTTTTAAAAGAAATTAAAATATTTTCCTTTTTTTTGTTATATCTATTTTATTTCTTTTGACGAACTTCTTATAAAAGTCCCATATTTTAAAAAAATTAGACATAGGAGTACCACCTCTATAAAAATGCAGGAGGATTCACATCCTCATGAGGTTGTCGTTTCGGTCTTGACGGATTCAAGCGTCAACAAGCACAAGGGTAGATATTTTGATACCATGTTGGGATGGTTTCATTGATTATATGATTATACCTAACATTTCAATCTAGCATAGATTAGTGTAGGTAATGTATGGCATTTGCATCCTACATTTGCATTTGTATATAAACTTGCATCATGCATTCATGCTAGTATAATATTGCATTTCTTTATATATTGCATTCTCATTTGTATATAATGAATACATGTTAGGAACTTGCATTTGATCATTGTATATTATTGATTTATCATAGTTATAGTGAAAATTTTTCTTTTCAACACGATTTCGATTTATCACTGACCCTGATGGATCACATCCACTGACCAATACTTCTAAAGGGTGTTGTTGTTTGAAGTGGGTGTAGGTTTGTAGGACTTGAAAATATAGAGATTCTAAGATTCTCATGCACTCTACGATGAGCACATGTCCCCATGTTGGAGCCAGATGTTACCCCCCCCCATGCCCAGGGGTAACTAGAGAATATCATGTCTCATGGCCCACAATGGAGACAATGATCCTTACCATGATGATGATCAGCATGACCACATATGGCAGCCCAACATTCCCCCTCATTTTCCTATTACAGTTATAGATCAGCCAAGGATCATCACATCCAAACAACCCAGTGTATGGGAGATGGTAATCCTACATCACCATGAGGTATGTTAGTCCTTCTTTCATGTGAATCATTGTACTTAATTTGTTGGGAATGTAGATGAGGATCATTGGTTGAATTTGGATAATGAATCGCTGACTTGGGAAATTGTGTTTGTTTCCTTTTTTCACCTTGTTGGTCAGTTGTGCCCTAGTCCCGTGTTTTTATCATCCAGGGAAAAGGGGTACTATTGGGGGGTCCTCAAAAGAGTAATGTTACTTTCCCCACCATACTTAACACTTTCCATCTTGGAGCCTCTCACTGTGTACTAAACTTCGGTAATGAGTTATGGTCCATTCTCTCATGAGAAAAAGAGGTTGAAGGCCTAGAGGTTGATGCAACCGTTATATATGTATATGATTGTACAAAATGATAAAGGCCACCTATAAAATCCACAGGCCAACTTGAGCTCTACCCCCTCTAATGGTAATCACCCCTTGTCCTGATGCACTGAATGCACAATCATAATAGGACCAGAGCCTAGTAAGAAAATGAAAGAATAAAGCTTGAAAATTGTAAAGGGGACTTGCAAATAATAAATGGGTATTAAAAGGAAATTAAGGGGTTTGGAATACAAAAATTACTAAGGAGAGGGTTTCTCAAGCAGCAAGTGTTCCCTCTACAAAGGAAATCATAGAAATGGATTCGATGACACCATAAGCCATGAAGTAAGCCCTAATTCATATCACTATCACAATCACTATTGAAGGATTTATTTCTTTCATCGCTTCCCTCGGGACCTATCCCTTTACCTAGGTATTTTATTTCCTGTCTTGGTTGGCACGCCTAATAGGGTTAGATGAAGGCCCTCCTATATTCAAACTTTCCAACTCACATGAGGTTCTGGTCTAGTGTGATGCCTGAAGGGGATATTGAGGTGAATTGTTTACATGGAGTATATATTAAGTAACAACTTACTTTGCATGATTTAAGGACTAATATCTCTTATGAGCACTGGTTTACCTTGTCTTATACTCTTCTTTGTTTTGGATGTCCTTGACATGGTTCTTTGAGAGACGCCCTCATATTTCGCCCAGGACGTCATGCCCTTATTACTGGGATTTGGAACGTGTGAAGCAGATCAATGATTCATCTAATGACTTTCCACCTTTCGACATGAGATCTCACATCCTCGGAAACTTGGATGATGGATAGATGGGCTTGGTTTGAGAAGATTTGGTCATGATGGCAGACATATGGGCTGAAAGAACACATGTTGGGTAGTGTACCCTTAGGGTTTATTACTCATAGGATGGAGGATGTTGTAGTAATATATATCCATACACCATGAAGAGATGAGATGCAACTCCTTCCACCTTGGACGCAGTGCCCTAAGCCCTTGACATCACCCTCCTTTTGATGACAACATCACATTGTAGGGTTTGATGGTGCTAGAGTACTAGTGATGATTTGGAATGAACATGGGTGAGGAGACACACCATTCCCACTATTCCACCTTATATGATGCCACATGGCCTTGGGAAGCATTCTATTATTTCTTGCCAATGTTATAAAAGTTTGTTACAACCACTAAAAACTACACTAATTTGCTACATATACCTATTTATAAGTGGCTTAACTTGTTCAAAAATTATTCATAGCAATTGGATAATAATATACTTGTTTAGTGCTTACTTTTCATGCTCAATTACTATCTTTCTAAGCACTATTTATTATCATTGTTGTAATCTATTTATTGTTGTCATACAATTGTATTATTGTTGTAATTTGCAATAGCCATAGCAATTTTACTTGTCTAGTGTCTAAAAAGGTCATTATTGCATACTTTATTGTGGCAATTGTCAATATATGTTGCAAATTGTTTATTGTCTGATACATGTACAAAAATTACCCTGCAACTTCTTATTTCCTTCCTAGACCTAGACCTACCTGACAAGTGATCAAGATAGGGGTTGGTAGGATTGTATAATTCTTTCTATTCGATCCTTTGAGGTCACCACAAAATCCTCCCTTGTGGTGGACCTCTTCCATCACTAAAACGAGGGAAGATCTACTTAGGTGACAATGGTAGTTTTTTCTATAGTTACACAAGATTTGGGGATCTTGTGGAGGGATTTGCACAAGTAAAAATAATGTGATAAAAATACTTTGAGCTAGTTGAAGGTTGAACCTCAACATATTCATTTTGAATATGTCAAGCATGTGCTCCTATATTTGAAGGACACAATTCATTATGACATGGTTTATGTGGTACATGGAGAGTTGTTTCTACATGGATTTTAAAATTTAGATTGGGTAGGAGATGCAACCATAAGGATGAGTACTTCAAGTTACTATTTCAACTTGGGATTAAGCATGATTTCCTAGTTTCATAGGAAACAATTGGAAATTGCATTCAATTCAACTTAAGCAAAGTATATGGAAACACCATGTGTATTATGAGGCCATCTAGCTTCACAAGTTGATTGCAGAGTTTATAAATTAGATGTTGGAGCTCATTGTTGTGTTTTGGGATAATCAAAGTTGCAATAGACGGCTTGTTGTTGGGTAAATGAAACCTACAGGAGAGAACTTCCTTAGGCTATTCCTAGACCTAAGATAGAATAGAGATGAAAATGATAGATTTTCCTAAATCTCATTCATACATGAAAAGGACCTACAAGTTGACAGAATGAAAGGATTACCCAATGATCCGATGGTTGTCCCTGAATGCTCCTTAGTTGTTAGCTTCTGAAAAGATGTCATTCCCTCTTACCAGCTTAGATATGCACATATAGAGACACAAAAACCTTTCACAAGATCAAACTAATCATGTATAAATTAATGATAGATCTAATAATGTATCATAACACATGAAAACATTAATTCTCCACAAGGAAATATATCAATTACATATGCATCTAGGTAAAGGGAAACATCTTGTACATCTTCTATTGATAAAAAAAAATGGATTACACCTTACAAATAATTTGATGCAATCATTTCCTGATCCAGGTGGATATCGATGGCCACCCACCTTTTCCAACTGGCTCAAAACAATTTTCTGGCAATTTTGGTAATTTACTATTTTTGGTAGTTTTCTGGGTCCTGAACTTTCGGAGCCGTTTTGAGGCCCTAAACGACATTTTTTGGGCATCAAACCTCCGATGAATATGAGTCCATTCCGGAGGTTTGATGCCCAAAAAACGTCATTTAGGGCTTTAAAACGGCTCCGGAAGTTCAGGACCCGAAAAACTGCCAACAATAGTAAATTACCAAAATTGCCAGAACACTGTTTTGAGCCAATTGGAAAAGGTGGGTGGTCACCGATATCCACCTGGATCAATACTCCCTCCTTAGGAAGCAATGGTCTCCATTGCAGTGAGTGCCCCGGGGAGAGGGGAAAGCATTTGTTGAATCTGCATCTTGATGAGTTGCTTACCTTGTTGGAGAAGTTGCACTGCTTAACTTGTTGAAGGTTGTCACAAACATGTGGCTGGAAGGGTTGGATCATTTTAACCAATCTGGATACATGAGATTGTTGTTTGTAGAAGGAATCTTTACACTTTGCAGCAATCTTGTCGACCTGCTTCTGTTGGATAGAAGGTGCTTGGGCCGAGGCTGTAGTGGTTGCAGTATCCTTCTATTCACCTTTTGAACAGATTGTGAAGAAGATGAATTTTGTAGTATGAGATACTACCTTGCAACACTGTTTAGGTGGAACAATAGTTGGAACTACCTATGGTATTCTGTAGATATGACCCCCCATAGAAATAATGACACTACAGGGTCGAGACTCATAAGAAAAATGGCGCTTCCACATATATGGTTGGCCCAAGAGAACATCACAGACATCCAGTGGGGCAACATCACATAATACCTCATCCTTGAAGGGTTGGATTTCATATGACAATCGACATTGTTGGATGACACGAATATCTCATCCCTAGCGAAGCCAACCGAAGTTGTATGGATGTGGGTGTGGTGTTGTCGACAATCCCAACTGTTTGATGACCTCTGCTGAGATGAGGTTCTTCTGGCTTTCTCTATCAACAATAAAATTTAGCGGGGTCCCCTTCACCCACATCTGTGAATGAAAAAGGTGCTCCCCCTCTTCAGGATCTGTTGGTTCTTTTGGTTGAATTGTTGCGGTCATGACAATAGAAATGGGGTCTGTGTCGATGATCTTTCTTTTACCAGTATTTTCAGAATCAAGGTTCGGCTCCTTGTCTTTGATCTCGGCCACCAATGACTATTTTGAGCGACGTTCATCGGTGTTGTGCCAGGGGATGCTGTGGAAATCACACCATTTTCCAATGTCCTTCTTAGTTTTCCTATGACCCTTCTTTTCCTATGGCTTGGACTGGTTTTTGGGAGATTGTTTGTTAGGTCTGTCTTTATCATACTTTGGTTGTTGGATATTTACAGACCCAAACTCCCATTTTTTCTATTGCTTAATTTTTTCTCGATTTTAACATCATATCGATAAGCAGCACCGAGTGATGAGATGTCCAGAAAATCCATTTCAGATTGGATGTATCTGTGTAGAGCCCCACGATATTTCAGAACCAAATGTCTTTCGGAGTCTTTGATACCCAGTTTGGTGGTAAGGTGTGGAAGATATTGGTGAACTCCGAAACTGCTTGGTCCCTCTCTTTCCGCAGTGTGGTCCATCTCACATATTGGTCCTCATAGTTGCCAACAGGGTAATATTGTTCCTTTACCGCATCCACAAAAGAATCCCAAGTGGGCTCGACCCCATATATTCTAGACTCCTTTGTGGAACTTTCCTCCCAGTAAGTTTCCCACCAATGTTTGACATGGGGGATATCTTTAAGGAGTGTGAAGGTGATCTTTTCCCTGTCGGAAAAATTATGAACAGAGAAATAAACTTCTAACAGATTTAACCATTTGTCTAGGGAATCCGCATCTATTTGACCTTAAAATACGAGAATATCAAAATTAACCTGTACCTTGAAAGGAGAGGTGCTTCCAAAGTGGTTGTTTGATGAAGATGTTCCTGTTGCTATCAGCAGATGTTCAAGGATGTGGGAAAAAATCTCCTACATTTTGTCCCTCTGTTGCGTGAGAGCTTGCTCAAGCATCATATTAATAGGATCATATGCTCCATCATTTGTATTTTCTTCCGCCATGGAGGGTTTCTTGGGTGTGCGAGAGAGATTGTCTTCAAGAGAGACAAGCTCGAGACCCAACTTTCTATACTCGGACCTCGTCGGGGACATGCACTGAAAAATGATCAAGAGCAGCCTGCTCTGATACCACTGATCCAGATTATTTTCGACACGAAATGAGAGAGGAGATATAATAAAGAAATGTACCAAGATATCTCGGATATCCAATAATATAACATAAATGTATCAGAGATGCAACCATAAACACAGAGATACAGTAATAAACAATTTTCTATTAATGAGTGAAAATGTATAAAGACTGTAAAAATAAAGAGTGAAAGACTCGCTAGAATGGTGGAAACTTATCTTTGAGAAGAGATGTGGCTATTGTTAGCGTCAGAAGTCACTCCTGGATTGCAGTAGGAGCAGAGCCCGACGCCCATCAGTTTATGTGACTCCTGGATTGCAGTAGGAGCAGAGCAACTCAAAACAATATTGTTCTAACTCCGAAACTAGGCCAGGCATGCATGGGCAAGTGAGGTCTTAGATAAACTTCAGATAGTGAGTTGTAGTAAGGGTGGATAGGGGGAAGACTTGTATAATAGAAATGCAAAGGTTTGTCATAAACATCAGGTTTCTAACAGTCTGTAGGAGAAAACATCTAAACGCAAGATCTTCTTACATTCAAACGTAGAAAATCGGAGAAAACAACAATGCAACAATAAATCCTTTATCGTAACATAATTGCAATAATTCATGTGAATCAGTCAATCATGAACTCCCTCAGTATGAGATGGAAACTAGATGGGGTGAGAAAACTCTCTGTTATTAAACAAGAAATCTTACATACAGATGCATAACCAGAGAGCTAGAGTGTTTGTTAAAACTTTACAATCGGGAGCTTCACTCTACCATTGATCCCTTTAAAAAATGTTAAAACTAAGTATATATACTCCTAAATATTTTCCCAACAGAGGTCTCCTAGACTTTCGGGATGAGGCATCTCTTCAATCAAATCTGGCCTGCACTCCTCTATCATACGCCACCTTAATTCTACATGGATCACGCCAGGGGGTAGCTGAGCCCTTAAATACTGAATTAGCATGCGCAGGCTTCCCTGGTGAGTCGACGACTCAGCATGGCTTCTGTGGAAAGAACCAGTACAGAGGACCATCTCGGGCAAACTTCCCGCTGGGACATACATACCTTGCAATTAACGAGTGAGGTGAGGTTTCAACCACCCTCTCTCCTCTCCATTTACTCCGAGCATGTATCAGGGTTGAGATCAAGTTGAACTGGCACCTAGAGAACACGGTGATCCCTTTTGCAGCTATACCCGATGTTTCGGCCGTTTGCGCAGCTCTTACTATCACCTCCAAGCAACTACGGGTTGTGACCTTGCACCTTTCTTCAAAAGTTCTTTCGATGTTTCGGGGTTCGTGGATAGGAAGGAGAAGATCCTTTCTCTTCAAAGTTGCCATGGGAGAAACGTCGAGAGGGCCTAATGGGTGCCACGCGCCCCTCCCTAATCTGACGGTCCTGAACTAATTCGGTAATAGTTGTGGGCCCGGATCCGGGACGTCTTCGGCGCTTCGCGTCTCGGGGATATGAAAGAGCTACTCCTTGCGCTTCGAAGTCGCAATGGGCGAAAAGGTAGAGAGCCTAATCGCGCACCACGTGCCCCTCCGAGATGAACGGCTAAGATCGCTCTTGGCTCTTCGGGACCCATCTTGCCAAATGATAAACCTTTACCGCCCCTCCTCTGGGTTGCTCCTTTGTGACCAGGCGCCAAAATCTTGGGCCCGACTCTGGGTGCTTTCGGTGCTTCGGGGTTCGGGGTTTCGAGATGTGAGATGACGAGGGACTTTTACCCTTCGAACTCCCGAATGCCGATATGCCAACGTGACTAGATCTTGCGCCATGCGTCACTGGATCGGAAGACCCAGATTTTGTCTTGAAATATAGGTGCTTTCTCTAACACTATACCTCGGGTAACTTGGTAGCCCCGAGATCCTGATGACCATCGATCGTATTTATAGATGTGTTTCGGCCGCTCGACAACAAAACTTCACCCGCTCGCTTGACTTGTAACTTGAAAAGAGATTCTTTCGTGTTGCGCTTGGGCGCTTCTCGTGAAACCTGCAGACCTGGGTACTTTTGTGCCCAAGACAAAAATTGTTGCTAACATTAGGCTCCATGGGGGATAGAGTCGTCCCTGTGATGCTCTAAGAACTCATTTGCAGCTTCAATGCCTTGCTATTGGGCTATGGAGTCATTTACTAAGACAAAAATAATAAAAAGGAAAATGAACAAAGAACCAAAAGGACAATATTTACAAACAAAGGAGCCGTCTAAGGCTCAAACAAAACATTTCTTCAGAAAATGCCCATTTACTGGGCTACTGAAAACCTCTTAACCCTCCAAATCCTGCAACCTGTGCGTGTTGTTTGAGAAAACCTCAGATATTTTGAAAGGCCTGATCCATAGGGCGTCAAACTTGTCATGTTTGCCCTTATCTTGCATCGGTGCATCCCACTTAAGCACCAAATCCCCGATCTCAAACTCTTTCTTCTTGACTTTCCTGTCAAAATCCAGTTTGACCTTCTGCTGATGGTCTTGAATTCTGTCCATTACCTACTCTCTGGCCTGCTGGATTTCCACCAATTGATGAACTCTTCTGATCATGTCATCAGGCTCTTCTTGATGATCCTGGAAGAAATTTGCTACAGGGATGGCTAGCTGAGAAGGGAAAACAACCTCTGCTCCATAAACTAATTGGAAAGGGGAGATGCCTATAGATCTCTTTGTGGTCACTCGATCGTCCCATAGAGAAAATTCCAACTTTGAATCCCAGGCCCTTTTGTTGTCCTCCAATAGTCTTTTGATGATCCTTATCAGGCTTTTGTTGGAGGACTATGCTAAACCATTTCCCTGGGGATAGCATGGGGTGGAGTGAATCAGTTTGATCCCAAATTGCTCACAGAACTTGGCTAACGTCTCAGCCTTGAATGAGGCTGCGTTATCGGTAACAATCTTTCTTGGGCAGCCGAATCTTGTGATGAGGTCTTCCAGGAATCCAATAATTACTTTGTGGGAAGCACTCCTGGTGGGGATAGCTTCGATCCACTTAGTAAATAAATCTGTGGCAGTCAGGATCCATATGTGTTGCCCGCTGGAAGCAGGGTGGATTTCTCCAATAAAATCTAGGCCCCATTGCTGGAAAGGTCCCGAAACAACTACATGCTTTAAAGGTAGAGATTTGAGTTGTTGCTTTCCTGAAAATCTTTGGCATGGGATGCAGGCTCTAACTTCTCTACAGACATCACTGAACAAGGTGGGCCAGTAGTACCCAGCTTTGAGAATTTTGTGAGATTTGGTCTTCCAGAAATGGTGCCCTCCACATAAGCTGCTGTGAAATTCAACCATGATCCTGTCGGCCTCTTGTGGATTCATGCATTTTAAGAGCAACCCCCAGGGGGTCTTTCCAGTATAAAATTTGATGGACAAGGCAGTACCTGACTTCTTTGAGCCTCATAGCTCTTGTCTTGTTTCTTTGTAGGCCATCTGGAGGCCGCAACTCCTACCGAAAATATATGACATCCTTATACCAAGGACATCGGGCCAACAGGGGTTATGTTTGAGGGTCTACATTAGACCGTTGATTCTGCTGATTTTCTGAACATGCATTGATGAAATCTACCTCCGAGTCTTTGCAATTTACTTCAGCCAACAGCCTGGCTAAGCCTTGACCTTTGATCAATTTGGTAGGCCTTATTTCCAAGTCAAACTCCAGGATCTTGGCTATCCACTTACTCCTCCTCCCATCTATGTCAGGCTGTACAAGGATGTCCTTCACAGAGGCCGAAGGAACATATGCGGTTACCTTTGAGTGCAGGACATAGACTCTGAAAGCTTTGAGAGATTTCACTAAGGCATAGACTTGTTTCTCCATGATTTCATACCTGATCTCTGCATCTCTTAATGCCTTGCTGAAGAAGGCAATGGGTTGCTCTCGCCCTTCCTCATTTTCCTGCAACAAGACCGTTGCTACTGTATCAAAAGAAGCAAAAGAGAAAATTAGGAAATCTTTGGAATAGTTAGGACTGATCAGCACAGGTGCCTCAGTCAACGCCCTTATTATTTGGACAAAAGATTCCCTGGGTTCAGTGGTCCATTTCACTTAATTTCCCTTCCTAAGCATGATTGTGATGTGTTTCAAGAGCTCATCAAAATTTGAGACGAATCTCCTGAGGAAATTAATCTTCCCCAAAAAGGCATGAACTTCCTTCTTAGATCTAGGAAGTGACAGGGTCTGAATTGCCTCTATCCTGCTAGGATCAATCCTCACTCCCTCTGCTGATACTATATGGCCTAATAGATTCCCTTCCTTCATAGCAAACAAAGATTTCTTGGGATTTAGAGAAAGGCCAAACCTTCGACACTTCCAGAAAACTTTCCTCAGGTGACAACAGTGCTCTTTATCTGACCTCGAGAAGACTGTGATGTGATCCAGATAGATTACCACAAACCGATCTTTCTCCCCGATGAAGGTTATGTCCATGGCTCGCTGAAATTTTTCTCCTGCATTCATCAACCCAAAAGGCATTTTGGCATACATGAATGTGCCCCAAGGAGTGGTGAAGGCCATTTTTTCTCTGTCCTCAGGAATGACTGATATCTGATTATAACCAGAAAAATCGTCGATCATGGAAATCCTAGATGCACCGGTTACCCTCTGCAATATGTGTTCCATGTTGGGCAGTGGATAATTGTCTTTCTTTGAGCTCCTATTTAGGTTCCCGAAATCAACACAGAGCCTGATTTCTCCACTTTTTTTTCTCATCGGGACCAAATTGGCCACCCATTTAGAATATCTCAAAGGGATAATAATTTGGGCATTTAACAATTTCTTCACTTCTCTCTCCATGAAGGACAACAACATGGGATTTATCTGTCTCAGCTTCTGCCTGAATGGCCTAGCCTCTTCGTTTAGTGGGATATTCTGCTCAATGACAGATGTGTCATAAGTCTTGAGGTCTTCATAGGTCTATGCAAACACATCAACGAATTCCTTTAATAATTCAATATATTCCGCCCTCTGTTCATTGGTCAGGCTGCTTGATAATTTGACAAACCTAGGCTCCTCCTGTGTGCCAATGTTGCATTCGGCTGTATCAACATCTTCATTTGAAACACTACCCTTTACTGCCAGATCATTCCTGTCGAATAGTCTTTCTAAAGGGACTAGTCCCCTCAGAATGTGATTGCTAGGCAGTTGAATAATCTGGTGATTAGCAATTTCATTTAAAAACACCTCAGGGTGAGGGTCACCTTCCAGGTTAGGATCCTGATCAATGTGCAATGCAGAAAATTCATCAACAGATTGGAGAAATTTTTCGATTTCCAGATCATCCTCGAATACCCTCCAATGCTTGACATTGTCCGGTACATAGGGCCTATATTTTATTTCAACATCATATTTGACGATAGGCGACAGAGGAACTTTGAGAAAACTAGCCAAGACAACTAAAGAATCGGCTGAAGTGTTTTCCCCCCTCGGAATGAAAGAAATGTTAAAAGCCAAGAAGAAATTATCAATCAGGTCCCATACCTCATTTCTGTAATTTCTGAGCCGGGGATTATTAGCACGATAAGCATTTCTGACTTGCTGGATAATCAACTCAGTATCTCCAAATATTGCTATTTCTGACTTGTTGGTAGCTTCAAATTCCAGCTTGTATGACAGGGATATGGTCTCTTGACAAGGTGATATGAAAACCACTCCAGCGCCAGCGCCTTCGCTAGAAGAAGCTCCATCAAAGAACATCTTCCAAACATAGATGTTTGGAGGGGGAATCTGATAATTAAGATTGGGTTGTTTTCTGACTTGGACAGGATCTTCCGGAGCATCAGTGAGCTGCAATAAACTAGACCCCAGATCAGTGTCAAGTGCGAAGATAGGATGATTGGTGGGGTTTTCTTCGTCACTAACAATGTAGGCCAGCTGAGCTTCCCTATATAACCTCCTTTGCTCCCCTCCGAAGACTAGAATGGTGGCATACGTGAGATCCATCTGTAATGTTCCTCCAAGATTTTTAATCCAAGATCTTGATAACAGCATGCCAAACTTGGGGGGGACATCAGCTACCACAATATCCATGACCACACTCTTCATGGGCAGCTGAAACAAAGAAACCACCAGGTCTTTGATTACTCCCAAACACTGCACTCTCCTTGAATTGAAAGAGTACAAATCATGATAGGTTTTTGTCACTTCCAATCCCAATTCTTCCATTACTATTTTGGGCATAAGGTTATGGGAAGCCCCTGAATCCATGAGGCAGTTATGTAACACTTTATCATGTATGTTTAGGGATGTGTAGAAGGGATGGGATGAATCATCTCTATCTTCTACCATGGGACCTAGGAAAACTGCTGGCTTTTCATCTTGGAGATTTATTGAGTCCGTGGAAGGCTGGGGGGGCTCATATTGTAGCAGCTTGGAGAGAGACCTTTTGAAATCTTCATTTTTAACTAGTTCGGATAGGGGTATAGGGATTCTAATCTTCTGAATCTCATGTTCAAAATTAAAGGAGGGAAAAGGCTTAGGAGCTTCCCTTACCTCAGAGACAGGTTCCTTGGCTGTTGGCGAAACATTATGAGTTTTCTTTCCTTTAGTAGTGGTTGCTGCAGCTTTAGTAGGTCTTTCCTCTATGAGGGGCTGATCCTGGCTATCAAAATTCCCTTCTTTCTTTCTTGACCTGAGATTATATCTATTAGGAGTGTTTCTGGATTTTTCCCCTCTACTCAACTCATTGATTTGGGTGTTGATAAGGGATTCTTCATATGCAGATTGAGTTAAAAGAGGAAATGGGGAAGTGTCCTTGATGCAGTGGATCTCAGGGTCGAGTTCATCCACCTCCTCCCCTTCCTCATGGGAAACTAGGTTGTTCTGGAGAGGGTTTTGAATCCTCTAATCATCTCTATCTCTGCTCTTTTGTTCCCTTGGGAAAGCCTGTGGCACATTGTTATTAGGCTTCCTGAAGCCCCTGCTATCTGCATTTTGGGTATTTCTGTACATGGGCTTCCCTTCTAATTCCCACCTTTCCATCCTGGCAGAAAGTGATTTTAGCACTCTAGTAGTCTCATCTGTTTGAAGGGGCAGGGGAGAGGAACTGGATGGGGAGGCTTCAAGCCTCTTCCTAGATATGTTTCTATCAGCAGTGTTCCTGAGTCAGTCAACAACCAATACGTTAGATTCTACCTCCACGGCTGCATCCTACATGTGGGCCAGAGTAGTGGCTCTTCTTTCCCTCAACAGGAGGCAGAAATCGGGATCAAAGGCGCTAGCATAAGTGATCTTCGTAGAGGCTTCGGAGGGTTTTATCTCAGCAAGGATTTTATTGTACATTTTATTGAATCTCTTAGAGAAGTCGAAGACAGACTCCCCTTCTTTTCTCTTCAAAGACCCAAACTCTGTCATGTAATACATGAAGTCTTTTTTATCTCCCCACTGTCTCAAAAAGGAACTATCCAAAGCTTCGATCCCATCAATAGATCCAGGAGGCAGGGCCTTGAACCATTTTCTAGCCTCACCTTGAAGACTATGGACAAAAATCCTCATCCATACGTCTGCATGCATGATAACATTATCATCTGTAAAACTGTAAAAGGCTTCTAAGTGTACTTCTGCAATTATGGTCCCCTCGCCTATAAACTTGGGCAGCTGCTTGAGGTAACCATATGCTGGGAGGGCATTGAGAGGCTGAGGTAACACAAGGGGAGCATACCTAGCGGCTATAATAGCCTCCATTCTGGTCATAGGGGGATTTTCTCCTGCCATAGGGATATTATGTGGAGGAGAACTCGGAGGAGAAGGAGATCGAAAAGGGGATACTGGGGATGAGCTTCTAAGAGGAATAGGAAACAATAGGGGATTTAGGGAGAAGGCTAATAGGCTTAAGTCATCAGATGCTTCTCTTTGCGCAGAAGTGGCAACAGTAACAAGAGGAGGAGTGGTAAAGCTAGGAGTGGGGAAATATTCTATGGTCCTGGGTCTACGCTAAGGTATGTTTCAGGGGAGAGGGGAGTGACAAGGATTTCTCCCTCCAATCCCAGACCAGGGGGGGGGAAACTCAACATGAACACTCCCAAAATTCAGGAAACGGGAAACTTCAGACAAAGTTTTGCTAAGAAACTGAGGAGGAGAAAATGGAGTTCCTACAGAAGGAGATGGCGGATTACCTGGTTCGGCAATGAAAGCTTCTCCTTCAGAGGCCTTTCCTTTCCTGAGAACCACCTCCGAATCAGTTTCAAGTGTAGCTAGAGGTAGCTATGGATGGGACCACATGTGTTTGCCTCTAAAATCCACAATTAACACGACAGGTTCGCCACAACAGAGTTGTCACAATGGAGTCTCCAGGTGCACAATAGCAATCGTCATAGGCTTTGATACCTGATGCACCTTCAGAATTAGAAGCTCAATGTCATTCAATCTCGGGGAAAACTTTCAACTTCGTCCTCGGCAACGGCGCCAGAAATGTTAGCGTCAGAAGTCGCTCCTGGATTGCACCAGGAGCAGAGCCCGACGCCCATCAGTTTATGTCACGATTTGTTTATAAAAAGGGGTGATCGAATAGAAGTTAACTCAAAACAATATTGTTCTAACTCCGAAACTAGGCCAGGCATGCATGGGCAAGTGAGGTCTTAGATCAACTTTAGACAGTGAGTTGTAGTAAGGGTGGATAGGGGGAAGACTTGTATAAGAGAAATGCAAAGGTCTATCGTAAACATCAGGTTTCTAACAGATTGTAGGAGAAAACATCTAAACGCAAGATCTTCTTACATTCAAACACAGAAAACCGGAGAAAACAACAATGCAACAATAAATCCTTTATCGTAACATAATTGCAATAATTCATGTGAATCAGTCAATCATGAACTCCCTCAGTATGAGATGAAAACTAGATGGGGTGAGAAAACTGTCTGTTATTAAACAAGAAATCTTACATACAGATGCATAACCAGAGAGCTAGAGTGTTTGTTAAAACTTTACAATCGGGAGCTTCGCTCTACCATCGATCCCTTTAAAAAATGTTAAAACTAAGTATATATACTCCTAAATATTTGCCCAACATAGGCCTCCTAGACTTTCAGGATGAGGCGTCTCTTCAATCAAATCTAGCCTGCACTCTGTCATACGCCACCTTAATTCTGCATGGATCACACCAGGGGGTAGCTGAGCCCTTAAATACTGAATTAGCGTGTGCAGGCTTCCCTGGTAAGTCGACGACTCAGCATGGCTTATGTGGAAAGAACCAGTACAGAGGACCATCTCGGGCAAACTTCCCGGTGGGACATCCATACCTTGCAATTAACAAGTGAGGTGAGGTTTCAACCACCCTCTCTCCTCTTCATTTACTTCGAGCAGGTATCAGGGTTGAGATCAATTTGAATTGGCACCTGGAGAGCACGGTGATCCCTTCTGCAGCCATACTCGGCGTTTCGGCCCTTTGCGCAGCTCTTACTATCACCTCCAAGCGACTACGGGCTGTGACCTTGCGCCTTTCTTCAAAGGTGCTTTCGGTGTTTTGGGGTTCGTGGATAGGAAGGAGTAGATCCTTTCTCTTCAAAGTTACGATGGGCGAAACGCCGAGAGGGCCTAATGGGTGCCACGCACCCCTCCCTGATCTGACGGTCCTGAATTAATTCGGTAATAGTTGTGGGCCCGGATTCGGGACGTCTTCGACGCTTCATGTCTCGGGGATATGAAAGAGGTGCTCCTTGCGCTTTGAAGTCATGATGGGAGAAAAGGAAGAGAGCCTAATCACGCACCACATGTCCCTCCGGGATGAACGACTAAGATCGCTCTTGGCTCTTCGGGACCTGTCTTTCCAAATGATAAACCTTTAGCGCCCCTCCTCTGGGCCTGCTCCTTTGTGACCAGGCGCCAAAACCATGGGCTCGACTCTGGGTGCTTTCAGCGCTTCAGGGTTCGGGGTTCCGAGATGTGAGATGACAAGGGAATTTTACCCTTCGAACTCCCGAATGCCGATATGCTGACGTGACTAGATCTTGTGCCATGTGTCACTGGATCGGACGACCCAGATTTTGTCTTGAAATATAGGTGCTTTCTCTGATGCTATACCTTGGGTAACTTGGTAGCCCCGAGATCCCGGTGACCATCAATCGACTTTATAGATGGGTTTCGACCACTCAACAACAAAACTTCGCCCGCTCGCTTGACTTGTAACTTGAAAAGAGATTCTTTCGTGCTGCGCTTGGGCAATTCTCGTGCAATCTGCAGACCTGGGTACTTTTGTGCCCAAGACAAAAATTGTTGCTAATAGCTGCTACTCGCATCAGAAAGAAGATTATTATTACAATGAGGCTCCAAAGTCCTTTTTAACATAAGTAAAATCCAAAACCCTAACCTCGGAAGATGAATATCCAAAAGGTTTGCGGGCCCTGATGGGGGTAGTTGATACGTCAACTTCCCAGGGATGTGACTTTTGCATACGATATCCATTTGGGGTGCTCGATACATCGTTAGAAAGATCTATCTGAGGACTACAACTGCTGACAACGAATATCAAGTTCGAATAAGTTTTCTTTATGTTTCTCCTCCTTTTTCCAATGAGAGACCCCCATTATCTATAGGATAGTAGAGATAAGCTCAAAGGGTAGATTGGATAAGATATCAATTCCCAAGATGAAAATATTCTCGAGGTTGAACCACGAAGAATACGAGGGTTTAATCTCATCTCACGAAACCAATCTTAAATAGGGAGTAACATACTCGATCGCCCCCTGTATTCTTGCAGGGAGCGACCTATCACCCTTTGCAAGAAGACAAGGAGCAACCAACACTTTCTAGTCATGTGATGTAAAAGAGAAACCCGTGAATAGGCAAAAAGGTACTACAAACCCAGGGGAAAAGTGGTATAATTCAGTGGTTTAGACTGTTAACCCTTAGATGATGCCCATCAAGTGATTAGGTAGAAGATAACTATATAACATATTCCCCCTAAAGTGTTTCGGATTATATGAGCAGAACGAAATGAATACAAATCATTAAAAGATGATTAACACAAAATAACAAAGATACAGTAAAATTGGTTTTCTATTCAATAATGAAATAAGCTAAAACTGTAAAATGCAGCGGAAAATAATCTTGTTGGAATGGTGGCATCTTATCTCTGAGAAGAGATGTGACGATTGCGCTCATTCATAAGAAGATGATTACAATGAGGCTCTGAAGGCCTTTTTACAATAAATAGAAATGTCAAAAACCCTAGACATCCAAAAACCTAACCCTAGGAGATGAAGCACCAAAAGTCATGTGGGCCTCGTTTGGGTAAGTTAGTACAATGAGGCTCAAAAGTCCTTTTTAACATAAGTAAAATCCAAAACCCTAACCCTAGAAGATGAAAATCCAAAAGGTTTGTGGGCCCCGATGGGGGTATTTGATACGTCAACTTCCTAGGGGCGTGACTTTTGCATACGATATTCGTTTGGGGTGCTCGATACATCGTTAGAAAGATATATCTGAGGACAATAACTGCTGACAACGAATATCAAGTCCGAATAAGTTTTCTTTATGTTTTCTCCTCCTTTTTCCAATGAGAGACCCCCATTATTTATAGGATAGTAGAGATAAGATCAAAGGGTAGTTTGGATAAGATCTCAATGCCCACGATGAAAATATTCTTGAAGTTGAACCACGAAGAATACGAGGGTTTAATCTCATCTCACAAAACCAATCCTAAATAGGGAGTAACAGACTCGGTCGCCCCCTGTATTCTTGCATGGAGCAACCTATCACCCTTTTCAAGAAGACAAGGAGTGACCAACACTTTCTATTCATGGGATGTAAAAGGGAAACCCGTGAATAGGAAAAATGGGTACTGCAAACTCAGGGGAAAAGTGGTATAATTTAGTGGTTTAGGCTGTTAACCCCTAGATGATGCCCATCAAGTGATTAGGTAAAAAATAACTATATAACATATTTCCCCTAAAGTGATCCGGATTTTATGAGCAGGACGAAATGAATACAAATCATTAAAAGATTATTAACACAGAATAATAGAGATAGAGTAAAATTGGTTTTCTATTCAATAACGAAATAAGATGAAACTGTAAAATGTAGCGGAAAATAAGCTTATTGGAATGGTGGCGTCTTATCTCTGAGAAGAGATGTGATGGTTGCGATCATTCACAAGAAGATGACTACAATGAGGCTCTGAAGGCCTTTTTACAATAAACAGAAATGTCAAAAACCCTAGACATCCAAAAACCTAACCCTAGGAGATGAAGCGCCAAAATTCATGTGGGCCTCGTATGGGTAAGTTAGTACATCAACTTCCTAGGGTCGTAACTTTTGCATACGATCTCTACTTTAGGCACACGATAGCCCGTTGGAAAGGTATACTTGAGAAGAACGATTTTCGACTGGCCCAGTTCTGTGGGTTTGCTAGTCACTTGTGACCCAAATCCCCAAAAAACATCGTTTAGGGCCTCAAAATGGCCCCGGAAGTTTGGAACCCGAAAAAATGTTGAAAAAATGCAAAGGTGGAAAACTATTTTTCGAGCTAGTGGAATAGGTGAGTGGCCACCAATATCCACCTGAATCAATCCTCCCTCTTTAGGAAGCAATTGTCTCCATTTCGTTGAGTTCCCCCATCATATGAGGGAATTTATGTTGAATTTGGCCCCGGGTGAGCCACTTGCCTTGGTGCAGGAGCTGCCCTACTTTGACGACTCAATAAAGCTGGATCCTTTGTTGTCGAGTGCCCTTGATCTATGTGTTCACAATCTGATCATTGGATTTCTATTGCATGCATTTAGGGTTGAGCTCTATTGGTGTCAACTGATCTTCTATCTCTGAGGTGTCCAATAATGGTGGGAAATATGGCTGAAGGAGAGCCACGTTGAAGACTGGGTGCAAGCCAAGGAAAGGGGGAATGTTTAGCTCAAAAGCATTGTCACCCACAGCCTTTGTGATGGTGTACGACCAATAATAGAGTGGGTGGATATTCCAATGGTGCCCTGTAAGGTGTTCTTTCTACAATTGCAACCAAACTTTGTCACCCACATAAATTGTATGTGGCACCCGATGTTGATCATGGTGCTTCTTTTACTTGGAATTAGACTTTTGTAGAATATTTTGAACTTGTTGGTGGATGTCTTGTATATGCTCAATGAACTGGGTGGTTTTGTCACCTTATGGTGGAGTAGGGGACGAGTTGGTCGCCAGGGGTAGTGCAACAACCATGGGGCCCAATGGTTCGAATCCCAACCCAACCTAAAAGGGGTTGTGGCTAGTCGAGCTATGCAGGGCTTAGTTGTAGCTATGCTAGACATAGGGAAGACTCTCATCCCATGTGCGAGGGTGTTTTTAATTGTACATATGTAGGATATGTACGATCATCTGATTGACGACCTCAGTTTGGCCATCTGTCCGGGGGTGGAAAGAAGTGGATTTGGTGAGATTGGTATTGAGCAGTGACCAGAGGCTCTACCAGAATGTGTTGAGGAATTGACTGTCACGGTCTGAGATAATGGTTTGTGGGATCCCAAAATGTACCCATACTCATTCAAAGAATAGGTTGGCAGTGGCTTCTGCTATGATGTTCTTCTTGTAGGTGGCTAGAATTGCCATCTTGGAAAAGTGATCAACAACCACCAAAACAAAGTCATTTCCCCTCTTGGTGGACGGGAGGCCCGACATGTAGTCCATTGAGATGGATTCCCATAGCATGTTAGGAGTAGGTAGAGGGGTGTACATGCCCTATTTCTTAGTGGTCGGTTTGGAAATAGCGCAGACGGTGTAGTACCTAATATACTTCCCGACATTCTGTCGAAGTTTCGGCTAGTAGAAATGTTTCTGCAGCACTGCCACTATGTTTTCGACGCCAAAGTGTCATGCCACCTGACTGTAGTGAGCTTCCCAAATCAGCTTCACGCACTCGCTTGATGGAATGCAGAGATGGACTAGACGACACAACAACCCATCCTGAATATGGAAATTAGCGACCACTGAGTTGGCACCCAACATTTGGTAGGTGGTGGAGAAGTCAGGGTCTGTCTCGTAGAGGTGGGTCCATCCTAAGGTCTCATGGCTGCAAGAGTCTAGCACCGTGGTGAGTGTCATGACTGGATTTCAGATGAGGCAATCAACAACTCGGTTGGTACTTCCTGTTTTATACTTGATGTTGAGGTCGAACTTTTGTAAGTATGTGGACCACTTCTGATGGCGGTAATTCTACAATTTTCCTTGGGTTTGCATGAACTGTAGTGGCTTGTGGTCAATGTGGATTAATGTCTCCTTCCCAAGAATGTAATTTCTCCACTGTGACAGGCTTGCACAATGGAGTACATTTCTTTATCGTAAGTAGGGTACTTACAGACAACATTTGATAGAGTCTCACTATGATATTCCACAGGGTGGCCATGTTGAGTGAAAACGGTGCCCACAACATAGTCTGAAGCATCTGTCTCAATATCAAAAGGATGTTGTAGGTCCAGTTATGAAAGTACTGGGGATGAGCACAAATGCTTCTTCAAGTCATCGAAGGTTTGTTGTTAGGACATTCCCGACACAATTTTTTCCTTACTTCCACCCCTGGTTACTTGGCTAAGGGCCCATGCTTTATGAGAGTATCCCAACATGAACCTGCGATAGAAATTGGCAAGGCCCAAGAAGCTCTGAAGTTCAGTGAGTGTCTTTGGCGCTGGCAAGTCACGGATGACCTGGATCTTGGTTGGATCCACATGCACACCATGTTGATCAATGATGTAGCCTAAGTAATGGACCCTTTCCATGCCGAAGGAGCATTTTTCCAAGTTTGCATATAGTTTGTGTTATTGCAGGGTGTGAAAAATCTGTTGAATATGTTGCAAGTGTTCCGCCCAAGTCTTGTTGTAGATGAGGATGTAATTTAGATACACCACTACAAAAGTATTGGTGAAAGGTCATAGGATATCATCCTCATAAAATTTATTGGAGCATTTTTCAAACCAAAGGGCATCACCAGCCATTCAAAAAGACCTTCTTTTGACTTGAAGCCAGTCTTCCATACATCTGTCTATTCTACTGGGACCTGGTGGTAGCCAGAATTCAGATCAATCTTATTGAAGTATTTGGCCCCTGTGAGTTGATCAAAGAGGACGTTGAATCGGGGAATCAAGTACCAGTTTCAGACTGTGATTTTATTTAGCGCCCGGTAATCAATGCAGAGTCGCCAGATCCTGTCTTTCTTCTGCACCAACATGATTGGGTTCCCACAAGGTGATGAGCTGGGTTGGATGTGCCCCTTGTGGAGAAGTTCTTGGATCTACCTCTTGATCTTCTCATTTTCTAACAGAGAGTGGTGGTAGACTGGCCCATTGGGTAGCGGTGTGCCTAGGGTTAGATTGATGGGATGCTTGACTTGACAGTGGAGAGGTACCCCAGTAGGAGAGCAGAAGATATATGAGTATTCTTCCAGGACCTTATCCACTTTCTTATGTTGTGTGGAGAGATCAGTCGCAGAGGCCCTAGATCACGAACAAAACAAATTTCTCAATCTGAGAGATGACCTTCCTGCATTACTTGGCAAAGATCAATGAAATAGCACTAGGAGGGACTACCTCGGGTATCCTGTACAATTTCCTGTTCAAAGTAATAATAACACTACGATGCCTAGACTCATATACAACATGATGTTTCCATAAATAAGGTTGGCCCAAAATAACATTACAAAATTTGAGAGGAGAAACATCACACAATACCTCATCTTTTAAAGGCTTGATGTCGTACGATAGTCGACATTATTGGCTAACGCGAAGATCACTTCCTTGGTGGATCCATCCAATGGTGTGGGGTTGTGAGTGCGTTGTTGTCGGCAGGACTAGGTGCTTGACAACCTCTGCTGAGATGAGGTTCTTCTACCTACCGCTATCAACGATGAAGTATAGCGGGGTGCCTTTTACCCACATCTATGAATGGAAGAGGTGCTCGACTTCTTCTGGCTCGTCTGGTGCACCAGGCTGGAGCTTGGTGGTAGCAACAATGGCACTGGGTTTTGCGTCAATGATTCGTCTTCCCCTTTCTGGTTCTAACTTAGATTCAGAACCCACATCTAATTCAAAGGCTTTAACTTCGGCCACCAGTGACTGCTTGGAGCGGAAATCAACAATGTTATGCCAAGAGCTCTTATGGAAGTCACACCACTTGCCAGTATCTTTCTTTGTCTTCCCGGTGTCCTTCTTTGCTTGTGGCTTGGACTGGTTTTTCTGATAATGTCCATCTTTTCTCTGTCCTTTGTTCTGTGGGTTGGGGCCTCCCTTTCCTAGTTTTTTCTGTGAGGAGTTCCCAGGCCCAAATTGTCGTGTCTTTTGTTTGAGCTTCTACTCCATTTTGACGACATATCGGTAGGCTCTGCCCAAGGACGAGATGTCCAGAAATTCCATTTAGGTCTGAATGTATTTATGCAAAGCATCGCGATACTTGAGCACCAAATGTCACTCTGAATATTTGATACCCAGCTTGGTGTGCAAGGTATGGAAGATATTTGTGAACTCTGACACTGCTTGGTCTCTTTCTTGCTGCAGTGTGGTCCATTTGGTGTACAAATCGTCATAACTTCCGAATGGGTAGTATTGTTTCTTAATAGAATCCTTGAAGGATTCCGAGGTGGCCGCGATTGTAAATAATGAGGGTTCTTCTGTTTTCTTTTTCTCACTGAAATTTTCCCACCAATCTTTGACATGGAGAACGGATTTGAGGAGTGAAAAAGTAATCTTTTCTCTATTCGAAAAGTTATGGACAGAAAAATACCCTTCTAGTAGATTCAACCACTTGTCTATAACATATGTGTCTATCTGACCTTCAAATATAGGAATATCGAAGTTGATTTGTACCTTGAAGGGGGCGATGTCTCCACTCGAGGAAGATGTGTTGCCTGTTGGTAGCCGCCGAAGGATTTGCGTGAAACTATCCATCATCTCGTTCCTGTGTTGTGTGAGGGCTTCCTCAAGCAACATTTTGAAAGGATATCCTATCCTGTCATATTTCTTTTCTCCTTCCATGAGAGGTTGCTTGGGCATGCAAGAGCTTTTGTCCTCAAGAGAAAAAAGCTCGAGACCCAATTCTTTGTACCCTAACCTTGTTGGGGACATCCATCAAGATGATAAGGAGTAGACCGGTGTGATACCATTGATCCGAATTTTATGAGAAAAATGAAATGAATACAGATTATTAAAATATGCTTAACACAAAATAACAGAGATACATTAAAACTGTTTTTCTATTTAATAAGGAAATAAGTTGAAACTGTAAAATACAACGGAAAACAAGCTTGTTGGAATGGTGGCAGCTTATCTCTAAGAAAAGATGTGACGGTTGCGCTCATTCACAAGAACATGATTACAATGAGGCTCGGCCTTTTTACAATAAACATGAATGTCAAAAACCATAGACATCCAAAAACCTAACCCTGGGAGATGAAGCGCCAAAATTCATGTGGGCCCAGTTTGGGTAAGTTAGTACATCAACTTCCCGGGGTGGTAACTTTTGCATACGATCTTCTTTCACTAGTACATATTGTAAAAATTCTGACGTTTTATTTGCGGCGTTATGGACAAAATTGTCCATATTGTCGCAAAATAGAGGAAATTTAAAAAAAAAAAATCATATTGCCCGATAACGTCGGTCTTTCCACGTTAACAGATCTCTTGCCACGTTGACGTCTCTCTTGCCACATTTTCCACCAGAACGTCTCTCTTGCCACGTGTTTGACATAGACATTGTTCTTCCCACATCAGATTATCATTGTTTCCTAGACTCGACTAGCCAATTTAGGAACATTACATCATCTTATTGCAGGTTATCCACAGTTTGGGAGGAGGAGTGATTTGACTAAGAGGCTCTTGGATTTGTTCTAAGGGGGGAAATTTACCTTTCTCTGCAGGGTTGTGGCACTAGGAGGTTGGTTGGGATTTATTGAGGGCCGAACCCTCTCTTTGATGAGCAGTGAGACCATTGTGAGGGAGCCGTGAGGTTTGGAGTAGGCCGCGTGGCCCTTGAGTAGGCTGCATGGGATAGAGGAGGGCCACGGGCCCCTTATTGCTAAGCAGAGAGGGTTTGAGAGGGTCGTAGGCCCATCTGGTTGAAGTCGTGGGGTTTGGTGAGGACCGTGAGTCCATTTTCCAAGTCGTGAGGGTAAGAATGAAGGTCGTGGGGCCTCTTGCAGATTCATGGAGGCTTTGGAGGAGGGCCGCAACCCTGTTCTGTGCATTTAGGGGATCAAAGGAGGCTTGGGGAGCTTGGAGCAGCTCGGAAACACTTGTTGGGGAGACAGTGGCATTATCCAGGTTTTGTTTGAGTTTTGCGGTATTTTTGCTAATGTATTATAGTTGCTGTAGCAGCCAATAGTTGTTTATTCTTGTTGTGTATCAGATTCCATGCATAATAAAATGCCAAAGTTGTCTCTTCAGTCTTATGTGTAATTCCATGGTATGCAATATGTTTGATGAAATGTCCACCAGACAAATACATGCAAATTGTTTGTAGAAAGCACTCAATCAACATAATAACATATGTAATGCAAAACATTTGACAAAGGCATACAACCAGAACAAAAAAATTGACATCAAACACAATATCCTAGCATAACTCTATTGGGGTATATTATATAGTTGGCAGAGTCTCAAGCTACTATAGAATTTAGACAATGGAATTACAGGATTGACCACAAAATCTAAACCTTACAAGCAATTGATTTGACGTATTTAGACATAATTAAAAAAAAAACAAATCTTCGTCTTTGGACATTTGAAAAGGCAAATAGAAGAATTACGCTTTGCTGACTTACGAGATGGCCTTGGTCACCCCACTTTGCATTGCTATCAAAATTGTGCATAGTTAACAACATACATACCTTTTATAATAAAGCAAGCTCTAAACATGCATTAATTCCATTTTAATTTAATCTATAAATCTCACTCCCAGAGTAAATTTTGCACA
>ML816986.1:38462-61709 GCA_009831015.1 Picea engelmannii
AGAGTGAACAAGAGAGAATGACCATAAGAATGAACGGGAAAGATGAGAATTACACCAAGTTCTCAACAATATATTTGCATGCCCTTAACTTGACACTTGTCAAGCTAGGAACTACATGAGCTCCACTCGGTGACTCGTTCCTTACTCTTGGGAACTTAGGATAAAAATCATATCCCATGACTTTTGACTTTAGGAAATATTATTATAATATTTCCTTGGCTTAGCCCCCTTTCCTAAATTCTTACCCCCCTTTCCCTTCTAGTGGAGTTTACCCCCCATACTCTTTCGTCTAACTGAGTTTGCAACAGTGATGTATTTTATTAATATCATCAAGTGTGATTACATTTTACAATGTTACGCTCACTAGGATTTTAGCATCTAGGCTCTCCAGCCTAATCACACAGGCACTCTGGCCTCAAAACATATATACAAAGGCACTCTAGCCAAAGTATCCTAGCTCACCAGCCTACATGTACATTACAATTGGGGTTTGGTCTAGGGGTATTACATTCCCCTCCCCCTTATTTATGCATTGTCCTCAGTGCATTAAATACACATGTACAATAAAAAACTTCAAAATTCTTCAAAAATATGTCGGTACACTACCCGCATAGCATCTTCATGCTCCCAGGTTGCGTCCTCTAGATCGTACCAGGTCCATTGGACCTTTACTAGCCCTACGACTCGATTCCGGAGCTGTTTGACCTTCCGATCCAATATGCACACCAATTGTACTCGGAAGTCTCCCTCTTGCTCCACCTGAATCACATTCCAATCAATTACATGATTAGCATCAGGTACATACTTTTTAAGCAAAGATACATGGAATACATTATGAATTCACATGGATGCAGGTAGTGCAAGCATGTATGCAATAGGACCAATCCTCTCTAGGATTTCAAATGGCCCACAATATCGTGTTACTAGCTTTGAACAATTCCCCAACTTCAAGGAACTCCTCTTGTCCTTCACTTTCAAGAACACATGGTCACCCACTTTAAACTCTCTACGAGTTCTGCCCTTATCTGCATAAATTTTCTTCATGTCTTGGGAAACCTTTAAATTATGCTTAATCTTCACCATTTTCTCCTTCATTTCTCTAAGAAATTCTGGCACAACCACTGCTCTGTCGACTGGATTGTCCCAGCTCACTGGTGTGTTGCACTTTCTGCCATAAAGTGCCTAAAATGGTATCATCTTTAAATATTCTTGATACCCCTTATTATAAGCAAACTACACTGAGTGAAGATAATCTTCCCATTTCGATGGTTTATCCATCACATACATCCTTAGCATATCTTCAATCACTTAATTGACCCTTTCTGTTTGCCCATCTGACTATGGATGATAAGTTGTGCTAAAGTTTAGATTTTTTCCAAATCCTTTGAATAATCCCTTCCAAAAGTTTGATGTAAACTTGGGATCTTTCTTAGACACAATTGTCTTAGGCACACCATGAAGCTTAACAATTTCTCTCATGTAGATATCTGCAATGTTGGTTGCCTTGTGAGTTAGCTTCACTGGAATAAAATGGGAAACCTTTGTAATCTTATCAACTATCGCCATGATGGAATCATGCTACTTTGTATTTCTGGGTAGATTAGTGATAAAATCCATTGTCACCACTTCCCATTTCCACTCAGGAATGGGTAATGGTTGTAGCAAACTAGGTGGGTGTTTGTGCTCAACCTTGACTTTTTGACATTCCAAACATCTGGCTATATAATCGACCACCTCTTTCTTCATACCTGGCCAATAATATTGGCTCTTGAAAACAACAATAGTTTTCTGGTAACTTGGGTGCCCAACATAAGACACATTATGCATCTCTTTTAATACCAAAATTTTCAGCTCCTAAAAATTAGGCACATAAACTCTGCCTTTGTACAAGAGAATTTCATCCTCCCTTAACTTATAATTTCCAATTTTCTGCTACAAATTACCCAGCTGTAATTTTGTCTTTATCTCCATATAATGTTGATCTGATTTTGCAACCTCTAAAATTTTGTCCTTTAAATCATATATGTACATGCTAATGATTGTAGCATGCATCTCATGTACTCTACTACTGAGTGAATCAACCACCTTGTTCTCCTTGCCTTTGATATGCTTTATATCAAAGTCATACTCACTAAGAAATTCCAACCATCTGATTTGTTTAGCATTCAAAGTTGGTTGTCCAAACAAGTATTTCAGACCACTATGGTTTGTCCTCAACTTAAATCTTTTCCCCATGAGATAATGTCTCCACATCTTCAAGGCATGCACTATGGCTGCCACTTCTAAATCATGGGTGGCATAATGTCTCTCATGTTCTTTTAACTTCCTTTACTCGTAAAATATCACATGCCCATTCTGAATAAGGACTCCTCTAAGCCCTTCTTTGCAAACATATGTGCACACAATGAAATCTACATTGGGATCAACAATTTTCAATATTGGTGCACTTGTCAACAAGCTCTTCAAGTGTTTAAAGCTTCTTTCACAATCAAAAGTCCACTCAAATATCACACCCTTATTTTGCAAAGATATGATTGGGTGTGCAATCTTTGAAAATCCCTTAATGAATCTTTTATAGTACCCTACAAGCCCCACAAACGATCTCGCCTATGAGATATTCTTTGGTACCGATCATCCCTTAATGGATTTTATCTTTTTTGGATCCACTGCTATCCCTACCTCTGAAATGATATGGCCCAAATAATGTATCTTCCTTTTTGTAAAATGAGCACTTTCTCAACTTTGCATACAACTGATGCTCCCTTAATACTTGTAGCACCATCCTTAAGTGATGCTCATGCTCTTTTTCAGACTTAGAGTAGATAAGTATGTCATCCAAAAAGACAATGACAAATTTATCCAAGTAATTTATGAAAATTCTATTCATTAAACACATGAAGGCAATTGGTGCATTTGAAAACCCAAAGGGAACCACAGTGAACTCATAATGGTCATACCTTGTTGTGAATGTTGTCTTGTTGATATCTTCTTCCTTAATTCTCAACTGATGATAGCTTGACTTGAGGTCAATTTGGGAGAATATATTATCATCTTTCAGCTGATCAAAGAGATCATCTATCCTTGGCAAAGGATACTTGTTCTTCACTGTCACCTTATTCAACTATCTGAAGTCAATGCAAAGCCTCAATATACCATTCTTATTTTCACAAATAACATTGGTGCACCCCGAGGTGACACACTTGGGTGTATATACCCGCTCTTCAAAAGCTACTCAAGCTGCATTTGCAACTCCTTCAACTCTGGTGTACTCATCATGTAAGGAGTCTTGGATATTGGGGCTGCTTTAGGAATCAAATTGATAAAGAAATCAATATCTCTCTTGGGTGGCGACCTCGATATTTCTCTAAATACATATTCAAACTCTTTTAGGACAACATAGTCCTCAATATTTGGCACTTTATCCTTAGGTGTCTCTCCCATATGAGATGCAAATAATTGACATCCTTTCCTGAAGCTTTTCTTCAATTGCAAGGCTGAAATTTCTCTGATAGTTATTGTTCTTGGAATACCTTGAACTGTCCTTAAATTCCCTTCTCCATCCAAACAAGTAAATGCCTTATTATAACAGTCTAGGAATACATAATGCTTGTCCAACCAATCCATACCAATTAGGAAATCATAGGATCCCAAAGGTATGATATTCAAATATCCTCTTGTGTTCATCCCACTCATGTCCATAGGACATTCTTTAACCATCTCATTAATTTTTCTCTTAGCTCTTGTAGCTAGTTGCACCAACCAAGATTTCCCGAGATTGCTTTTTGGCAAATGAATTTTTTCCACCATATTATGACTAGCTCCCAAATCAGTTAAAATAACAATGGGTTGGTAATTAATCTTACCTTCCACTTCAATCATTTGTGATTGAAATTCAATCTGCTAGTTATCTAGGACTATATAGATCCTTGGTACATTTATGCCAGTGTCCTCCATTGTATCAACTTGTTGTACATTGTGAACAATTCTCACTTTTTCATCTCTATGAGGGAAATCTCTATACATGTGATCTCCCTCACATCCCCAACACTTCATTGGCTTCTGCCTTGGTCTTTTCCCCATTGTCTTTGTCATTCTGGGATCCTTGGAAGTTGGTTGTCCCTGAGAATTATTTTTGAAGAATAATGGCTTGGTCCCCTTCTTTCTCTGCTCCATATTTCCTTTCTTCTTGTCTTCCCAAGACTTTTGATAAGTAGGTCTTCCCCTATGTTGATAATAGAGACATTTGGCTCTCCTTATGGTTTCCCCCATTGTCTTGGGATCATCATACTGTATCTTATCACTAATAAATGATGGTAGTCCACTCGATTACCTTTGAATCTTGACCTGCTCATCCTTGATGAATGCAACGTATTTCAACAACTCTAAGAATATCCTTTCATACTCATTTATGGTCATACTCCCAAGCTTGAGTTCAAATAAATCCTTCATCTTCCTATCATAATAACGCTTATTCGAGTACTTCTTTTGGAAAAACTTCTTGAACTCACTCAAAGTAATTTTATTCTCATCAATGTGTTGCACTTGCAAAAATTGGTTCCACCACATTGATGCTTTTCCCTTGAGATGATAGATGGAAATTCTCCTTCTGCATGTGAGGAGTAATCATGCAACTGAGAGTACTTCCTCGTGCCCAACAACCAGGTCTTTGCATCCTCATTGTTGGCATAGGGGCAGACCCAGGGTTCAACTCTTACAATGCACCAACAAACCCTAACTACTAGCCCTTTCAACAACATTTGTGAAGTAGATGCAGTCTCACCCAAAGTAGCAATAGGGGGTTGCATGACACAAGTGTCTACAACTAGAGGAAATGCAAAGTGGATCCAAGACTACAACACACATTAATCTAGTTATTCTTTATCTCACTTAAGCCTACTTCGCAAGTTATATCTCATATCTAACACAACAATGCAATAACAGTATGACAGATGGAAAATAACACAACACCAATCACAAAGAACAACAAGATATACATGGTTCACCCTCTCCCTAGGACTACGTCCACATAACTATGTTTCTTGATATATTATATGAAAACATATAGTTCTATCTGCGCACTTAGCTTGCAGATCTCTCCCTCTTTCTCTTGTCCCTCCCTACACACCCAACTGCAGGGTTGATCTTCGCACCCGGCTGAATATCTCACAATACAGACTCAATATCGTTCTCAACAACAACACTCAACAATGAACAACCACAATCATAGTGTCAACGAACCACCTATTGAGCAACCCTCTCGACTCTCCTAGACCTTTATTTATACATTACATGGCAAGAGTCTAGGTGTCAAAACCCTAGGTCAACTTGACTCGTGCTTTAAGGGCTTCGCAAACCTATCTTTACTTATTTTCCGGGCGGTGCTCCAAAGTACTCATTGATGTCTTCTTCCGCTTGCTAAGTTGTCCACAATCCATTTTCCTTACTAATTTATCTTCCTCGATCTTCTCTCCCAACGACTAGCTTTTCCTTCCTTCTCTCCTTCTTTTCTGCTTCTTTTCCCACTTCGACCCTTCCTCGGTTTATGTATCTTCCGCGCAGTTCATACTTCGCCTTTCTTCCTTAATATTCGCTTCCTTTTATATCCAAGGGCCAGTAGGCCCCCAACACTCACATGTGAATCGTCGCGAGTCACTGCAAGATTGAACCTTCTGTTTTACTTCGACTTCGGACTGCGCGGAGCAGCCTGTGCTTTCTGCTCGGTCCCTCCCTTCCTTATGCATACTGTATTTTCTGTGTCTGGTAGCCAGTTTCAACTGCACCTGTTACCTAGAGACTTCTTCCTTGTACTTGTACTGAGAGTTGCGAGGCAAATGGTTGTCATAGTACAATTTCAACCAACTCCCATTTACCAAACCTTCTTTCCATTCTCCATTAAGGGTATTCAACTGTGCGGCTCCTCCTTCTATAACATAGGCAATGTGTCCTGAACTTCCCTAGATACTTCATGAACTTGCTGTCATATAACAATACCAAATATCCCTGCTTAAATGCTTTTCTCCTGATGTGTCTGTCATGATAAGCCTTTTCTCTTTCTTTCTGTACCTGCTGATGAAATCCTGCAATAAACATGTCTTCTTCCAGTTCCAGTAACTGCGCAAGCCTATCTTAAACAATGCTTGTGTCATCTGTACCTGCAAATGCTACGATTCTTAAACTAGTAACCAAGTATTCCATAGGTACCACTGCTTCCAAGCCATATACCAACTTAAATGGGGTCTGTGTTGTTAATTTTTTGCAAGTAGTTTTGTAGGCCCATAATACTGCTGGAATTCTTAAATCCCAGACATCTCTGTTAACACTACAAATATTAGTCAGTGTTGTCTCCAAGATCTTATTGAAAGATTCGACTGTACCATTCGCCCGTGGGTGGTATCGAGTACTCTTCTGATGTTGAACTTCAAATTCCCGAGTCAAGGCTTCAATAGTTTTGTTAATGAAATGTGTGCCTTGATCACTCATGAGGATCTTCGGGCATCCAAACCTTGTTATGATATCCTCAAAAATGAACTGCACAGTTGTCGCTGCACTACAATTCTTAACTGCTCTTTCTTCTGCGTATCTGGTCAAATACTCTGTCGCAGTGATAATATATTTGGCTCATGTGCACCTTCCTGGTGGGTTAATAGGTCCCACAAAATCAATGGCCCATTTCTCGAATACTTGCAATGTTAATTGTGGTGCCAAAGGCATCTCATCTCTTCGAGAAGGCTTTCCTACTCTTTGACATACATCACAAGCTCTGTAGTATTCCTTAGCATACTTATGTAAAGTAGGCCACCAAAGGCCAGCTCTGAGAATCTTCTGCGTTGTTGCTTTCCCTGCATAATGTCCTCCTGCGGTGCCTTCATGCACTTCTGCCAAAATCAATGGTCTTCCTGCCTCCATAACACATATCCTCAAGATCTCACTGGGTCCCATATTATACAACTATGAAGCTATAAGTTGAAAGTTTGCAGCGTGGACTACCAACTGTTTCTTCTGAATAACTATGTACTCATGAAGTGCCATTCCTGTGGACAGGAATTGAACTATCTTGGCGAAGTGATCATCGAATTTCCTGATGGCCAACAACTGTGCATCTGGAAGTGTATCCTCCAGATTAGTAGGTTCCTCTCCATGTTCCAACCTGGATAAGTGGTCAGTTCCTTCATTCATTCTTCTCGGCTTAACCACAATCTCAAAGTCATGTTCCTGGAATAGCAGTAGCCATCTGCATGTTCTTCCCCCCAACACTGGCTTGTTGACTAAGTATTTTAATTCAGAGTGATCAGTGAACATCTTAAAATGTCCTCCCAACAATTAGTGTCGAAACTTATGCAATGCATAGACCATAGCTAAGCCTTCTCTTTCAGTCGTAGTGTAGTTCCTCTCAGCTGTAGAAAGCTTCTTACTAGCAAAGGCTATAGGGTGGTCAATGTCTCCTGAGCCCGACTGTGCTAAAATTGCTCCTAATGCAATGGACAAGGCATCGACATGAACATTGAATTCCTTACTCCAATCTGGAAAAACCAAGATTGGCACAGTGACCATTTTCTGCTTTAGTGTGTCGAAGCTCTACTGACATTCTTTTGTCCATTGGAACTTGTTGTCTTTATTTAATAGCTTCTCCATAGGTGTTGTTATCTATGCATAACCTTTAATGAACTTTCTGTAGTATCCTGTGTGCCCTAATGCAGTGTGCAACTGTCTGATCAAAGTAGGGGGAGGTAGATCAACAATGATGGCAATCTTGGAAGGGTCTACCAACAATCCCTGCTTACACACAATATGCCCTAGCAACACTCCAAAGGGTGAAAAGAAAATACATTTTTTTTTTTAAATTAGGGCAATCTGACATTGCCTACATTTATCTAACATGAATCTTAAACATTCAATATGGTCTTTTAGTAAGCTAAAGACAATCCAATCATCAAAATATGCTTCTAGGAACTTGTGTAAGAAGTCCTCAAATGCTTTGACCACCACCCTGGAAAAGATGGCTGGTGCATTCTTCAAGCCAAAAGGCATCACAGTGTACTAAAACGAACCCCATTCTGTTGCAAATGTGGTCTTATGTCGATCTTCCTTAGCAATTCTGATATGATGATAACCTGAGAATCCATCTGTGAAGGAGTAGACCTCTTGTCCTCCTACATTATCTATAACTTCATCATTAAAGGTTATAGGGAAGGGGTCATGTAGGCATGCATCATTCAGTTTCCTTAAATCTACACAAATTATGATTTCTCCTGTCTTCTTATCTTGGATCACCATAGGGGTAATCCATTCAGATTCTTCAACAACCTCTATGATTCCTGCTTCCAACATTCTATCCAATTCAATCCTAACTTTCTGCTTATATTTGGGATTCAGTCTATAAGGTCTCTGCTTGATAGGTCTTGCATCTGGTCTTAAGGGGATATTTATTTCTCCCATGGGCCCTTTAATTCCCTTCATGTCTGTGAACTCGGTTGGAAACAAGTCTTGATATTCATGCAATAGTTCTATGATCTTGTTGATAGTAGCATCATCCCAATAGTCTCCCACATTTGCTAGTTTAGGTGTTAGCTATGTTCCAATATTAAATTTCTTGATTGTAATGGGTTGTCCAACAAAGGGTAATGCAATCCCAGGCCCTTCTATGTCTCTGTGATCTTCAGTTTCTGCAATGTTTACATCTCTAGGGCCATCATCCTCATTGACATTAATATTGTAGCACTCCTGTAACTACTGAAGAGGCGCAATCCATTCATCTCCTTATCGGGTAAAAGGGAGGTTAGGTGCCTCCTGAAAGACCTTTTTCCTTATAGTTTGTAAAGCCCGATCTACTGTAGGGTACTGAATTTCAACTAAGAAGGTAGTTATAAAGTTATGAGTCATTCCATACCAGTCTATAGTGATGAGGTGTAGTTCTGCATGAAGATACCAATTGATAGGCGTAGTATCCAAGGTGTTAATGAACTTATGCACCAACTGTTCTTTAGGAATTTTTCCCCAGGCCTCCTCACAACTTTGCATGTGGTCCTTAGGACAACTCTAGCCTGTGTACCAAACTTTGCATCCTTCTGCTCAGTCTGAAAAGCGCACTGTCAATAAGGTGCGACATTGTGTCCATTCTATGATGTTCCTCTTGTGTTCTCCCCACCATCTAGTTGGTGTGGCTTTCAAGGCTTCATCCAATTCCAACATCCTCTGTTGTACTGGTACAATTTTCTCAAATTCAGCTAGAAATGTCTCTAAGTGATTCAAACCATCAAATGTTGAAGATTCCTTACTTCAGTTCCAATCCAACGAACTGCTCTGGTCAATCTGGCACATCTTTGTGTGGAGACTTCATACATCTTGTTCTGCCAATTTTCTAATGCCTCTTCTAAATCTGATGAACATGCACTTTCACTTCACTAGCTGAGATTTTCGTCTGCTGTAGGATTAATGTAATCCTGTTGTCTTTCTCCCAGCTTGTAGATGTTCTCTAGATCATATGCACGGTCTTCTTCCCTAATAGGTTATGTGTATCTGCGACCTTCATCTGGGTCCATAGGTGCAATGACTTTAAGGCCATTACCCTCAAAGGTCATTCTTCTCTTCTTTAGGTCAACAACAGTCAAATTGTTGAAATCCCAATCACTTCCTAACAATGCAGGATAAGGACAACTATGATCAACAATTTCAATCACTTCTAAATCTACAAATGTGCTTATCCGATCAATGTCTACAGGAACATGCTTTAGTCTTCCAAAGGGACTCACCACCTGCTGATTGGCCATCCTGAGCTTTATAGGAGAGTAAATCAGTCTAGGTTTTCCCATCAGTGCCCAAGTCTACTTCGTCATCACATTGACTTCTGATCCCAAGTCAAGGACCACATAGTCCACATCATAGTCTCCAATCTAAGCACTAAGGTGTAATTAATTGTTTGTCCTTCTCTTTCTAGATACCTGGTGTACTGCTTTATTCAATAGAGGATCTACCCTTCCTATCTCATACTGTCTCATCAAGTGTTGTAGTTCTTGCACAACTCTTTCATCCTTAATCAAATTAATGCAAGTATATAAGAAATCCATAAGCTTGCTTACCTCTTTTCCTTCTCTAGGCAAGGCAGAATGATTGAATGCCAGAGGCATTCCACATTCTCTCACTTATGGTTGTGCCTTAGATGAAGAAGCATGTTCTCTTCCAAATTCTCTTCTTGCCTCTTCAAATGTCTATTTTTCCTTCCTTGGATCAAACAACTGTGTCTTCTCGACAACTCTTCTGATCCTTGATCCCTTTGTAGTCTTTTCTAGAGTCACCATGTCTTCTCCTGTAACAACGCCTCCTCTAGTACTAACAACGACTCTAGGGTCTTCACCGCAAGGTTCTGTTGATATTAACTGTACTTGTCGGTTTCCTCCTCGTCTCTCCTGGAGTTTGGCCGACAATACTAGACAATCGTCGATGACAAGATCAAACAAGTTACAATAGTTGCAAGTGGTACAAGGGTTCTGATAATCCCTTTCTAAGTGTCCTAGCTGTGTGCAGTTATAACAAATGATCTATCCTCTACCTTGACCCATACCTCCTCCTCGTCCTCTTCCTCTGAATCCACCATGAGAGTTGAATTTTCCTCTTTCTGGGGAGTTGAACTGTGCATTATTTCCTTCTTGTCGTGTTTCTCCTTGAATTCTATATGTGTCCCTTGATCTTTAATGCATGAGATCATAAGCCCTACAATCCTTCTCATCATGTCCCACAGACTTGCATAATGTGCAGTAAATATTGGTAGGTGTCTGGACATATTTTTGCATATAATAACATTCACCAGGGTGATGTCTAGTTCTACATACCTCGCACCAGGGTATAGTAGTCTGCTTCAAAGGACTAGGTGCTCCAGAGGCCAAGTATTCATGAAATAGGGGACAATGCTCCTTGTCATGGCCCTCTGATTTAGATCTGATACACCATATATCTCTCTTTTCTCTTTTCCTTTGTCTTTCTTCATATCTCCAACCCGTAAAGATAAACTGGTTAATTGATTCAAGATTTGACTCATAACTGAGTTGGATTCTCCCACAGGGGTTGCTTCTAGTTTCATAGCGATCTAATGCTTCATCCTGCGAAGCGACCTTATGTTGCATCAGAGGGAATCTGATATGTGGCAAGAGAGAAACAATGAACCATTCTTTATTCTATTCATCTGGAATATGAAAACTCAACCGACCTGTTAGAGTCTGAAACCTCTGATCAAACTCCCAAACAGGTTCAGTGACCTTCTGCTTGATTTCTTTCAACTCTGTAATGCATTGCGACTCCGACGTAGGTTTCTTGAATTCTGCACTCAATTTAGTCTTGATAGCATTTAGCGGTTTAGGCTGTCCAGATCCTGAAAGAAACTTCATATACCAATTCAGAGCGCAATCCCTCAAGGTAGTACTAAACTGAGTTCTCTTAAAAACTTCTCCAGTGACTTTCTTGATACTCATACAACTTCGCATAAGAACCAGTGTTGATCAAGATCTTCAGATCCTTCTCCTCTAAAGATCAGTAACATTATTTCATCTGCCATAGATCTTCCTTGGCTTCTTGACTGAGTATGTACTAAACTACTTGTAATAGTACTCTAATTTCTCTGACTACTCTGATTACTCTGGTTACTCTGGTTACTTGATGCTTCTAAAACAACAGGAGGAAAGATATTACTTACTTCGACAGTAGGCACAGTTCCTGAAATTTCTGGTTCTCCTTGGCGAAGTTCTTCGATCTGTACTTCCTCTATTCTTGTGGATTTTGAATGCTCTTCGTCTATTATATCTTCTTCTTCTCCACTGTAGAATCCTTCGTCTCTGTAGTTTTGCTTAAATAGGTTCGCAAGAGGAACCTCTCTGAACTCCCACTGTGTGTGTATCCAACCTTTGTATCACTATTGTTGTCTAAATTCTTGAACATTAGCTTCACTGTATCTTCAAGATATTCTTCTCATGCAATAACTTCATAATCCTCAGCTTTAAGAAGTGTAGGAACTTTCCTCTATGTCCCTTAAATAAGTACCTCTCTTCTTAGCTATACGATTCAACTCTGTCAATGGAAAACTCAATAATGTACCCTCCAATTGTGTTATCAAACTAGAGATCCATGACCCTAGACACAATGTTATAAACTCTTTTGATCTTCTTGATCAATGCTTCTGTCGAAACCACAGGTCGTCTAGATCTGATCTCAAACTGGGTATATGCTAACTTGGCTAGCCACTCGTATAACTCTTTATGAATTCCTCCAAAGAAAATCTTGTGTATGTCGGTGAAGATGTACCTTCCCAACCAGTCTTTTGTACTAACGCTAGGATTCTTGTTCTAGGCTTCAATGAATTCCTTCTCTTGTTCTTCTATCCACTTCTGAATTTTTGTCTTCGATGGGAACCACCTTGAGATTCCCTCAAAAAGATCCTGGTCCCGTCAATGGAACCATTTGTTGGCACAGGGGTAGACCCAGGGTTCAAATCTTACAGCGCACCAACAAACCCTAACTACTGTCCCTTTCGGAAACACCTGCGAAGAAGATGCAGTCTCACCCGAAGTAACAATAGGGGGTTGCAGGACACATGTGTCTACAACCAGAGGAAATGTAAAGTGGATCCAGGACAAAAAGATAGAGTAATCTAGTTATTCTTTATCTCACTTAAGCCTACTTCGCAAGTTATATCTCAGATCTAACACAACAATGCAATAACAATATGACAGATGGAAAATAACACATCACCAATCACAAAGAACAACAAGATATACGTGGTTCACCCTCTTCCTAGGGCTACGTCCACAGAACTGTGTTTCTTGATATATTATATGAAAACATATAGTTCTATCTACGCACTTAGCTTGCAGATGTCTCCATCTTTCTCTTGTCCCTCCCTATGCACCCAACTGCAGGGTTGATCTTCGAACCCATCTGAAGATCTCACAATACAGACTCAATATCTTTCTCAACAACAACACTCAACAATGAACAACCACAATCATAGTGTCAACGAACCAACTATTGAACAACCCTCTCGACTCTCCTAGACCTTTATTTATACATTACATGGAAAGATTCTAGGTGTTAAAACCCTAGATCCAAAACCCTAGGTCAACTTGACCCGTGCTTTAAGGGATTCACCAACCTGTCTTTCCTTCTTTTCTATGAGGTGCTCCAAAGCACTCGTTGATGTCTTCTTCCGCTTGTTGAGTTGTTCACGATCCATTTTCCTTACTGCTTTACCTTCCTCGATCTTCTCTCCCAATGGCTAGCATTTCCTTCCTTCTCTCCTTCTTTTTTGCTTCTTTTCCCACTTTGACCCTTCCTCAGTTTATGTATCTTCCGCGCAGTTTGTACTTCACCTATCTTCCTTAATCTTCTCTTCGTTTGATATCTAAGGGCCAACACTCATGCTTATTGTGCTCACCATCAAAGGTAGGATGCTTGATCTTATTCATCTCTCCTTGTAGCTCATCTAACCCAGACCTCTTCTTATGTTTCCTGGTTGGAGATGGACTTGAACTACTATGTGCTCTTCTAGTTGAATGTCTTGGTGAGTGATGATGATGCATATCAACACTTTGTTCTTCTCTTCTTTTATCATGAGACCTATGACTCCCTGACTTGCTTGATTCTGTCTCCTTATCCATTTTATTCTCTATTTTGTCCAATATCCGTAGGAACTTTATGTTGAAGCCATCTTATTACTCCTTGGCTTTCATAAGCCTCTCATTACCAGCCTTATAACTTTGGACATCTTTCTGCAAACTCTTTATGGTCTCCACCAAGTTCATGCTTTCTTCTTTTCCTTATCCATGACCATTTGATTATGTCCCTGCATTACCCATGTTTACATAAAACCGTCTTACGTCATCTTCATGGCTATATGTAATCTGTGCATCTTCCATACCTATGATCTTTATGCTGATCCTTTTATGATCTATTTGTTTTTAACTCTGCAAAATATTTAATGCACCAGAAAAAGTATTTCTGATCACTTGTGAATGGGACTATCCAATTCATGTTTTTGGATAAATAATTGGAATCCTATGTCGAATACCTTTCCAATGACTGCTTTCTTGCTCCATTGTGAGTTACAAGCAGAAAGCTATGGTCATTTAAAAATTACCCATTTGCTCCTACACATCTTTCAACCAGATGCAAGTTCAACCCTATTCTTGCATCCCTATTCTACCTCCTTTGGGATTTTGACAGGATCTCTATTGGGTTTCTTCACAACCAAAATTTTGAAAATATAACCAAGTTTTACCTTCATCCAAGCTCCAGGATGTTAGATACATCCTGCTGAAGTTTAAGGAACATTTATATTTTTAGCCTTGAATGTTACATGTGTCTTCTACGTCCTCTTGTGCACTTTTATGTACTCAGAAACTTAATTAAACTCCATGAATGTATTCTATGGTTCAAGATCTTTCCCTTGACTTTCCTTCTACCCCAGTCTGACCTCAGAGCATGAAGTTATGGCCTTCAAAGTGAACTAGTACCCAAATTTTACCTTGCACTGTTTAGCCTGTAACTTCCTCATACTAGCTCTGTTTGATGAACAATTTATATTGTTAGAAAGTTGTCTCCAAGCTATTTTATTTGAGTTGTAAAGACATGGTGTACCTTGGTACACTATGTTGTTGTGGCTTTTGAGGACTTGAAAATGATGTTTAGGCCTTCATAGATAGCCTACAAGAAGATGACATGAAAAACACTGTAAGTTTATGAGAAAATTAACAGATTTTTGTTGAGATGGACGTTGATATGGCATTTTGGGTCCGCCTAACACCTTGTAGTGATATCATGTCAGCCTCTTGTACTACCTAGTCCTACCTCATCAGGCCTCACTCTCTTCTTCCTATATTTTTCCTTTCATGTGGCCTTAAATTTCAATCAAATATTCATACTTTTACGGACCCACCTGCCAGTTGGCACATTTATGACCGAGGATGGGATACGGGTCCCACCTTGACTATCAAAGTCCCATGTGGTACCTTGTTATTGGTCATGAGGATGGGAAGATCCCATCCCACACCTTTTTCCTTGGTGAGTGTAAACTTGCATGACTCCCTAATATGATGGTCAAGTTTGGGTGAGATCAATGGTTGAAAGGCCATGTCGCACCCCAGACATGCCCGAATTTTAACACCACTTTGGTTTGTGATGGTGGTTTTCTCATGCTATGTGGAACGTTCTGAGCGAGGTCGCATGGTGCAAGGGCCGAAAGCCAAAACCACTTCGACCCCATGCGACGGTGGTTTATGGTATCAACTAAACCACCTATGCACATAGCTCCTATGTGACCTGCCACCGTGATACCCGCTTCCATTGTACACTTTCCATCGTGGAACTCCACGTCACTTCCATGTCACCGCCACGTCAGGTTGACGTCATATACGGAAAAATACCCATTTTTTTCCAATTTTTTCCCAATTTTCAAATTTCTCCAAAATTCCCCAAAATGCATAATTTGAAATTATTTTTGTAGCAGCCATGGGACTCTGCAATTAATATTTATGTAGCCAAATTTGACCCTATAACCGATCAATTACCTCCACATACAATTAATGGGCATTTCTAGGCGCAAATTCCACTCGATTTCGCTCATAAATTGGGGATTTATACCCAAATTTCGCCATGACTTCATTGTAAACCCACAATTCATAATTCATCCAATTATAGCCCTGAAAGTACCCAAACTAAGATTTGAAATTGGGAATTTTTATTCCCTGTCTAATTTTTCCTCAATTACTCGTGAAATTTCCCGAATTTCACTGCAACAATTTCGACAAACATGTTCCAGACATCCCTTTCAAACATTATGTTGAATAGTTTGCATGCACACTCTACAAACTTAGATTCAACGCTCTTTCTATGGCCCATACAGGCTCAATGTTGAACATGTGGCTCTAATACCACATTTGAGCATACCCAACCACCTAGCTGAGTCCCGTTACCACATTGTAACGTCCCCACTACCAATAAAACAACAAAAATTTTTCTCTGATATCACATTGTAACTTACCCAACCAAGTAGCATTCCCAACCCAAGGCTGGGAAATTCCCCATGAAATTACCAACTCTTATACCATTAATTTAAATAAACATTTCTCTACATATGAATAAAATCATACAACACTTAACAAATATAAGCATGCATAATAGTACAGGAAAAACCCATAACAAAATATACATTTAATCACATAGTAATTAAATAAAATACACAAAAGACACTTATCTTTTGTTGCAAATTCATGAACTTCCTGCATATCTCAGACGCTCCTCCTAGCCATAGACTCTACTGGTCATAAACTCTTAGTAGCAGGTCATCCCCAAGCTGGAGCTAAAACACCACCAAGGCAAAGGATTCCTAAGCCAGGCTAAGGTCTGTCAACAATAAAAAATACACTGACTCAGGTGCCAATTCAAGCAGACAATGTACAATCCCTCATTCCCCACATGCATGTCCCACCCCATGAAGTGTGCCCCTTCTCTGCTCAACAAACCTTTGGCTGCCCCACTTCCCTTTCGGGGCTTCAACAATAGGCTAGACATGAAGTCTCAGAGCCCTATAAATGCAACTTGGCACCTTGGGAAAGCAATTCTCAACAATTCTCTCACTTGGAGAGAAATGCTTACAGTCATGACAACTTGCTTCTTCAACAACTCATGAGACTGAAAACCCGCCTCTTCAACAACACACGGGCCCGACAACCCACCTCTTTCACTCAATTATTTAGGTTGCTCCTCAAAACAACTCCAAAGTACATGTATAGAAGGTAGATGGCAGAGTGAACAAGAGAGAATGACCGTAAGAATGAATGGAAAAGATGAAAATTACACTAAGTTCTCAACAATATATTTGCATGCCCTTAACTTGACACTTGTCAAGTTAGGAACTACATGAGCTCCACTTGGTGACTCATTCCTTACTCTTATAAACTTAGGATAAAAATAATACTCCATGACTTTTGACTTTAGGAAATATTGTTATAATATTTCCTTGGCTTAAGCTCTCCCTTGGCTTATCCCCCTTTCCTAGACTCTTAGCCCCCTTTCCCTTCTAGTGGAGTTTAGGCCCCCATACTTTTCCATCTGCCTGGGTCTGCAACTGTGATGTTAGGCTTGCTGGCCTTTTAGCATCTAGGATATCCGACCTAATCACACAAGCACTCTAGCCTCAAAACATATATACAAAGGCACTCTCGCCAAAGTATCTTGTCTCACTAGCCTATATGTACATTAAAACTGGGGTTCATCCTAGGGGTATACAGTTGTCATCGCTAGATCTTCAAAAGTAATAATGACGTAGATGACAAAACCCATGCGTGAGTTTACTCACTAGAGGTGCGGTGCATGGTTCAATGCACCCCGACGAGATTTGATTAATAGCTTAACGGGATGGAACGATCCTAGGTGGGTCGCCACGTACCTGCATCCAGGTGTAACTAGTCAGTTTCTATGCGAGAGGTGGAAGATTAGGTGCAATGGGCTTTAGAAGGATTCATTGGCTAACCATTGCTTCGATAGTTGTGTTGGAGTCATTTGTATGCTCAATGGGGTTGGGAAATAAGCGTGTAGTGAATAGGTCATCGCGTGCTATTGAGGTCCATCTTTATTTTCCAACATAAAATTGGGGAATTGAGGAAATAGGGTTTTTCTTGGGAAGTCGACGACGATCATTCATATAGTGACCACGTGCATTGTGCTTATACTTCGCGATCCAACGTCTTTCACAGGAACATGTGTATTGACGAATGTCGATGTCTAGTCAACAACATTCATGCATGGATGCTTTCACGACTGCCCATTCACGATATGAATCTCGATGTGATTCCCACTAGCGTGCGAGAATTCCTAGAAGCAATGTGTCTAGGGTGCAGACTCTTTGATGCTCGAGAATGCATTGTATTCACACAATCAATGTGTCCACCGGCTCCAACCCATCATACCGATAGAAGCCAAAGTCTTCCACACGCTCTTTGGAAAAGATCTGTGTGCACCTCCTCATTGAGACTTCATATAGTTTATTCTGCCACCTATCCATGGCATCCTCAGAATCTATGTCATAAGATTTGACACTTCTCTAGCTTAATTCTCCATGTGCAGTGGGATTGATGTAGTCCTCCCCATGCCCAATGATTTTGTAAATATTTTAAATCACCGAGCTTCGTGCATCCTCATCCACATGATCATTATATCAGTCACCCTTGTATGGGTCTAGTGGCGCAACCACACGCATGGTGTCAGTTTCAAAGGACATAGGCCTCTTCTTCAAATTTAACACCACATTATTATCAAAGGCCTAGTCAATCCTCTGTAATGCAGGACATGGATCAGACTCATCCATGATCCCGATGACTTCGACGTCGGACTTTGTTTTGACTCCTCCGATGTTTACTTCTACTTTATCTAGTTGACCTATGGGGTATATCTTGTATTGATTGGTCAATCGGAGCTGGATGGGTGACTATAACAACTTAGGCTTACCCATCACTTCCCAAGATTTCTTGGGAAAAAATTTCATGTTGGATCCCAGATCCAACATGACTCCATCCATGTCATACCCACCAAGCTCTATCGTCATCTTGTTGACCTGACATATATCCCTTTATGGCAGTGGAGAAAATATGGTGGTCTCCTCTCCATGTTCTTTGATACAAGTAGCTAACATCTAGGTCAACTTACTTATCGCTTCAAGATATTTAAGCAATCAAAAACAACAATGTAAGAAGGTATTGACTTGATCTTCGGCCTTTGCCATGCAACCTAATTTGCACAAGGATTCTACATGCACTATGTGTTGCAACTCCTCCCAGCATTGTTCTTCATATGCTTTTTTCCCAGCACGTCACAGTGTATTCTGTCTGCATGTTTATTCTATCGATCTTTAGGTCACGTGTTGTATCTCATCGCGTACACAAGCCTCCTCCAAAGATCTTTACATCACACATTGTAATTCCTCACGTACACGAGCTTCATCCAGTGACCTCTGCACCACTCGTTGCACCTCTTCACGGATCTGAGCTTATTCTAATGACCTTTGTGTCACCCTTTGCACTTCCTTCTAGATCCATGCCTCTTCAAGAGACCTTTGAGTCGCGTGTTGCAACTCCTTGTGTGATTTCTGCGCATCGCAAATAAACTACTTCTGCTGAGAAAAATAAAAATTTGGAGGGGGATGAGGTGCCTTCCTGATCTTTCCGTCCAATTTTTTACCTGAACCTTCACCATGCTCGAAATCTACCGCTATCTTCGCCTCTCTACGGGTTACTACCTGGACGCCAACCTCTTAATTCTTCTTCTTGTTTTTGCATGATTTGTTATGCACCATGTTACAGTTGGTCTTCTTTTCCTCCCACTTCTTCAGTAAGTCTGGAAAATCCTCGGTTACATATTCAAGACTATAAAAATAGGCGCAGAGCACGTGTGGCTTGGTACAAAATCATGAGACATGACCAATCTCACCGCAATTAAAACATGTGGGGAGTATACCTCCTCCTCCACCATATCTGCAACTATGACCATGCCCATATCCACCTCGAGGTCCTTCTTTAGTATTCACCTCTATCTGCACCACCTTTTTGCTCATCTTGGACCCATAATGCATCACGGGCGTTATCTTGCATTAACTGGAGGGAGCGATAACTATTGACATCATGGATGATGGATTTAGCGAACTCGTAGAATGGAGTGTGGGTTGTCGTCTGGTATTTCTGCAATGTGGGACAATGGGGTGGAACATGGCCCCACTGTCTACATATTTTGCACCATTCTGACTACCCAAATGGAAATGGACTTGGCACGCTTGTCATCACATAATTTGGAAGGACCGAGCACTCATCTTGGCAATGCCCCTCAGAACGACATGTAGTACACCATACATGCTTGTGCTTGACTTTAGTCTTGGCCATATATTGTATTTGTATCATTAGGTTTTCCATATGTGACTAAACCTACGCCAACCCAACCGATGTCTCTGCCCTTCCAAGTGTAGCTTCCAAGCGCATCACGATCTCGACTGACTCAACCCAAGTCGTCACTTTTGCTGGGTGAGAAAGACTCAGATACGAAGGAGTAACCCCGCATTGAACCATTCTCTGTGTTTCACATCTTGGATTTGGAATGTTATCCTATCCAAAAAGATTTTAAACTGTTGGTCATAGTGCTAGACAGTTTCTCTTTCCTTTTTTTTTTATCTCCTTGATTTCTGTAATGCAATGGGATTCTGACTTAGGCTTCTGAAACTCCCTAAGTAGATCTTACTTAATCTGAGCTAGGGACCTTTCCTATCCCATTGGCACAATAGCTTTGTATTTCATGTACCACATCAGGGATCTATCCCTTAATGTGGTCTCTAGTTGCACGATCTTAGCCGTGTCATCTGTAATTCTCTTTACAGACTAGATTGCTTCACAGGTGAACCAATGTTTCTCTGCATCGTCCTTACCCGTTCCATGGAACATGGGAAACCTCAGTGTACTATCTTGATTCACCATCTTCAAACTTGAGCTAGCTCCTCTTCTCTAACTGCTATCGACTGGACTTTTCCACACCACTATCACTCGAGGTAAAGTATTGTTGACCTCACCTTCTTCTTCACTTGTCTTGTCACTTCTTTCTTCTTCTTCTCTTTATGTGCAGTGCCCCGATTTTTGTTTTTTGGGCGTTTTTGCTATTTTAGCGGATTTTGCTATTTTTAGTGGTTTTCTAAATTAATCCTGGATTAAGGGATTAGGGTTTTGGTATCTACGGAATACCTAAAAACATTGTATATATATTGTATGGTGAATGATGAAATTAATACAATGAAGCGTTTAAAGATTTTCTCCTAGTTAAGGGATTCCGGTATAAATCTATGTGTACTATGTGTATGAGCCATTGATTAATTTTTGTTTTGCTTAAGAATCTATATGCATTGCTTTACTTCACAGGTTTAAAAATTACACGTGGTATCAGAGCTCGTTTTTGGCTTCATAGGGATGCCTTTGTTGCTGAGGGTTTGGCTCGGTCTTGATAGATCAAGTTTATCTTGGGTCTGTGATAAACCTGGGTTGAGTGGGAGCTTTTGTAGTGGAGATTTGAGTGTAGAAAGAGGAATGGCAAGCTCATCTAGAATCGAGATAGAGAAGTTCGAAGGTAAAAACTTTGAGCTATGGAAGCTCAAGATGGAGGACCTTCTTGTAGACAAAGAACAATGGATCACTGTGGATCCTGGTACATAGCCTATTGGTACGCAACCTACTGGCACACAGACGATTGGTACATAACCTACTAGTACACAAACTACTAGTACACCACCTACTGGTATGTCGAAGGAAGATTAGGAGAAGTTGGAAAAAAGAGCAAGGAGTACTATTCGACTCTGCCTGGTAGATTCGGTGTTGTTGAATGTCTTGGGAGAATCTATGGCCGAGGAACTATGGGATAAGTTAGGGAATTTGTATCAATCAAATTCCTTGGTAAACAAGTTGTTTCTTCGAAAGAAGTTGTATCATCTTAGGATGGAAGATGGATATTCTGTGACAGAACATCTAAATGCCTTTAATACTCTGGTAAGTCAACTTGTCTCTGTTAATATTACGATTGCAGAAGAAGATAAGTGTATTACTTTGTTATGTTCTTTGCCATACTCTTGGGATAATTTGGTTGTAGCAATTGGTAGTACCACTCAATCTACATTGAAGTATGAGGATGTAGTTGCATCCTTGTTATCTGAAGAGATGAGGTGGGAAAACATGGATGGTCATAGCAAAGATGATTTATTTGTAAGAGGTCGTACCCAAGACAAGAATCTTGGTAAGTCTTCGGGGGGGGGAGGTCTAAATCTACAGGTAGATCTAAGTCTCCAGGAAAATATTTGAGGAAATGCTGGAAGTGTGGTAAAACATGGCATTATAAGAAAGATTGCAAGTCTAAGAAGGTTGATAAACCAAAGGGATCTGATAATACCTCTTCCACATAGGTGAAAACCTCCACTGAAGAAGGAGGTGATGTTTACTTGGCATCTACAGGTACACATGCAAACTGTGATGTATGGTTGATCGACTCAAGTGCGTCATACTGTAACACACCCCGTCCACCCACTGAACGAGGAATGTCACTCACTTAGACACTTAGCTTAGTTCTGACAACATAATGTAACACCCAGTATTCAACTGGGGTATGTCACATAACCTTTTATTTTTATTTTTTATCTCTCTAAATATGTATATACACACACAAGAATACATACATACTGAACTGCATGCAATTAAACATATACATACAATGGTCTAGTGGAAGATTCACATATAAAAGATAAACAACCAGTTGTGTTATGTAAATATACGACTTTGTACGATTTTCAGACTGATTTAACGGTGAACACATTCATGCAGCATATACAGAGTATATCCTTAAACATACAGATAGTTATGCTCACACAAGCAATAAAACCCATAAAATAACACATAAATGACAATGTAGCATGGAATTCAACACATAACCGGTACTTATCTTGGTAAGAATGTCACCAACTACGTGCAGACCGTCCACGAACCTCCCAGCCTTAAACTATTGTTCGTCACTCTCAACAGTGAGTCACTCCCGAGATGGGACTATACTCCACCCGGGAAAGGGATTTCTAACTCGGCTAAAGGTTCATGGTCAACCGGAAAGACTCCCTCTCAGGTGTTCACTCAACCACAGCCTACAACCTCTCCTTCCCCACATGCCTGCCCCACCCAAGGAAGTGTGCCCCTTCTCTTCTCAACAGTCCTTCGGCTGCCCCACTTCCCTTCCAGGGCTTCAACAACAGGCCGGACCGGAAGTATCAGAGCGTTGTAGCCGCAATTTATCACCTTCAGGAAATCGATCCTCCACAATTCCCTCACTCAGAGAATTGCTCACGGGCCTGACAACCGGCCTCTTCAATCCCGCTCCCAAGCTATTAGGTACACCAACATGAATGGATATCAATCTGGTTTGGGTACAGTGGTAGGAAGATACGAGTTAGCTCAAGGACTGACGAAATGTATCGTGGATATTGGTTCTCTAGTCGAAGGAAAAAATGGTAAAATTCTCCCCCTTCCATAATGGTTCATCCCCCCCCAAAGGAACTAAGTCTCCGCAATTAGTATGCATGTCTCCAACTTGACACTTGTCATGTTGGAAGCTACTCTGATACACTTGTCCCCTACTTTAGGAATTAGGATAAATTAATTATCCGTACTTTATGTTTTTAAGAAATATTAATATAATATTTCTTTT
>ML816986.1:74019-90151 GCA_009831015.1 Picea engelmannii
ACAGAATGGAGTTGCAGAAAGGATGAACATGACATTGATGGAAAAAGCAAGGAGTATGCTCAACGATGTCGAGTTAGGACATGAATTCTGGGCAGAGGCAGTGGGTACAACATGTTACCTGGTCAATTGATCACCTTCATCAGCATTGGATGATAAAACTCCACACAAGGTATGGACTGGAAAGAAACCCTCTCTTCAACATCTTAGATGTTTGGTTGTGATGCTTATGTACATGTTCCAAAGGAAAATAGGAGTAAGCTGGATAAAAAGGTTGAAAAGTGTGTCTTTATTGGTTATAAAGATGGTGTAAAAGGTTATAAGCTTTGGAACCCAGAAACCAAGAAGTCTATTTACAGTCGAGATGTTGTTTTTAGAGAGGTAAAAGATATTTCCAAACAAGAATTCTTACCAAGGCCAGAAGAACCTGAGAAAATAGAGTTGGAGTTGGATGATGTAAAATATTAATCATCTGAAGAAGATGAAGCAGAAGAAGAAGAACCTCATACCCCAATATTCAGGAGATCAGTGATGGAAAGAAGGCAACCAGAAAGGTATAGTCCACCTGGTTTCCATTTCAATTTTGCTTTATGTATTACTGATGATGATCCCATAACTGTCAGGGAAGCAGTGAATTCAGAGGATAGTAAACTCTAGAAGAAGGCCATGATTGAAGAAATGGATGCCTTGGATAAGAATGAGGCATGGGATATAGTTGAGTTGCCAGCTGGAAGAAAATCCATTTGTAGAAAATGGTTGTTTAAGAAGAAGTTTAATGCAGAAGGAAAAGTGGAGAAATACAAAACTCAGTTAGTAGCAAAAGGTTATTCCCAGGTAGAGGGAATTGAATTTGGTGATATTTTTTCTCATGTTTCTAAGTTAAATTCTATTAGATTTCTTTTATCTATTGTTGTTGCTTTTGATCTTGAAGTGGAACAGATGGATGTGAAGACAACATTCCTACATGGGGATCTGGAAGAAGAAATCTACATGAAGCAGCCAGAAAGCTTTGTAGTGAAGGGAAAGAAAGAGTTGGTCTATAATATAAAGAAGTCACTATATGGTCTGAAGCAATCACCTAGGATGTGGAACCAAAAGTTTGACACATACATCCTTGGATGGATTTGTTAGAAGCAGGGTTGATCACTGTGTATATTCCAAGCAAGTTGGTAATCACTTCATTTATGTAGTGTTGTATGTTGATGACATGTTGTTGGTAGGAAATAACATGGATGTTATCAAGGAGGTGAAATTGCAGCTATCCTCCAAATTTGACATGAAGGATCTCAGTTCTGCTAACTTCATTATGGGAATGGAGATGAAAAGAGATCGTGCAAACAAGAAACTCTGGTTGAATCAAAGAAAATATGTTGAGACGATATTGCAGAGGTTTAATATGCATGGAAGTAAACTGGTCAAGGTTCCTATTACTATAGGTGTAAAGTTATTTGCAGATCAGTGTCCCAAGACACAGGAAGAAGAAGAGGACATGTCCCATGTTCCGTATGCCAATACAGTTGACAATTTGATGTATGCAATGGTCTATACTAGACCGGGCATTTCACATGCAGTGAGAGTTTTGAGAAGGTATATGTCAAAACCAAGGAAGGAGCATTGGACAACAGTAAATAGGGTCTTCAGGTATTTGCGTGGCACTACCAATTATGGATTATGCTACCAAGGAAGACCAGGATTGGATAGAGTGGTGGACATACATGGCTTTGTTGATGCAGACTGGGCTGGAGATCTAGATCACATAAGATCTACAAGTGGGTATGTGTTAAACCTATTTGGAGGAGCAATCAGTTGGATGAGCAAAAGACAAGTTGTAGTGGCACTCTCAACTACAGAAGTTGAATACATGGCAGCCACTCATGCAAGCAAGGAAGAAATATGGTTACAAAGATTGTGTTCAGGTATTGGGTTGGTACAACAAGTAGTGAGATTATATTGTGACAATCAGAGTGCAATCTTCCTGGCAAAGAACCCAGCTTATCATTTGAAGACAAAGCATATTGATGTTCAATATCACTTTGTGAGAGACACGGTTGAAGAAAAGAAGGTGTTGCTGGAAAAGGTTGACACTTTGAAGAATGTTGCAGATTCATTGACAAAGTCTGTGAGCACATATAATTTCTCCTGGTGTAGAGTAACAATGGGCATTGCTTCCCTGGATTGTTGAATATATAATCCTGTGGACCCCTAGATGCAAAGAAAACAACAAATGGGAAAATGTTGGGTATGTGTTATATTCTTTGCATGTGTGTGTGTGGGCGCGTTAGATTTGACAACTGCGTCTGATGATCCCTCCCTGGTAGTGCTCTTTATGTCATGTGCACCTAGCACTTCCTAGGGGGGTCATAGGGGGGACTAGGTATGCCCCCTTGGTTTTGCGCATCGCCCCAATTTTTTTTTGGGGTGTTTTTGCTATTTTTAGCAGTTTTCTAAATTAATCCCGGATTAAGGGATTAAGGTTTTGGTATCTACAGAATACCTAAAAACATTGTATATATATTGTATGGTGAATGGTGAAATTAATACAATGAAGCGTTGAAAGGTTTTCTCCCGGTTAAGGGTTTCCGGTATAAATTTCTGTGTACTATGTGTATGAGCCATTGATTAATTTTTGTTTTGATTAAGAATCGATATGCATTTCTTTACTTCATAGGTTTAAAACTTACACTAGGTCCATACTAGTATCACTACTGGTATACCTAGTGGATACCAACCCCTCTACGCCACACCTCTTCGTAGGCCTATCCTCTTCCGTGCTCCACTCTGTTACAACATCCACTCCCACACTACCACTTGGTGCAGTTTCTTTTCTATTCATCTTGGACCCAACCCCTCGTCACATGACCCTAGCTAATTCTTTCCACCTTTCTCTTTCTCTCTTCATCTTATTTCAACTCTTATTGTGTACCTCTTGGCTCTTTTTATCCTCTGCTCTTCTGGGTCCATTCCATACCTCACCTCAACTCAACAACTTCTTGGATCCATCTTCTCTCTTTTCTACCTTTCCCCCTTCCTTGTAGAACCCCCCCTGTGCAAGGAGGTTTACTCAACCATTCTATTGGGCTCCATGCACATCATTCTTCTCTCTACGAACAACATCTTGATATAAAGTGGAATCTCTTCTAGCATTTTCTTCCTCAGACCTTCTTCAAACTTTCTTTCAGTCTCGCTGGAAGAATCGTTATATTCTACAACAAACTCAATAATAAGCCTTCCTTCACTTGAGTGAACCAAAAATCAATATCATGAGTCCACTTATTATCTAGCACCTTCAAGCTATCAAGGGTGGCTTGATCCCAAACTATTGGCTCCAATGACAACGCAACCGAATTTGTAGCAGCTTTCCTTTTCAACCATTCATGCAACAAACACATAAATTCAACAAATAACAACTCATGCATATCAGAGTATATATACATGTCTTTCCATTGGATTGTGTTGACCCTCAAGCCTTGAGTCTCTTGCAAGGAAAACTCATCTTATTTTGCTTCTATCTAGTCTTGAATCTCCTCCTTAGTGGGCTACCAACTCATTTTCTTTCTCTTCATTGATCTCAACAGGACTTCAGGTCCCGACAACAGAACCATTTGTTGGGCGCTTTCAGTCCATGCTTGCATGTGTCCCATCCTTCTTAACACTGGGGATTTTTAGACCTAGGGTTTGTCCAATGTTTTCCAACAAAACCCCCAAAGCATCGACATATCAATCCTCGACAAAGGCCGAGGAAGGTCTCACCCGATATGCAAAGAGGATCACATAAACCATAAGGTCTTGTGACATGGATGAAGGCTTAAACACATGAAAAGTCACTGCGATTGGCATCCATGTAACTCGTATCTGATAAAATTTTAGGACTAACAATTAAAACAATACACACATATGTTCAACTCGTGCATACCAGACACTGGATGGATCAAAATTGTCATATCTTTATTACTGGAAGCATTCCAGCACATAAAAAATATACATTGCACATGATAGATACATATGAAAACCATAGAAATCCATATCTTTGCTATATAAAACCTCAGAATTAAAACATGGTGCGCAATACGCCCTTTCTCAAAACTCAGACATAGAATACACACAAAACTATATTTAAAGCATTAAAACAATACAATAGACTCAAAGTGAGCTTGATACTGAAGGCTCAATGCTCTCAATGTCACACTATTCTCACCAACTATCTCACTAAGCCTTCTTAAAAACTACAACTCTATTTATGATGTCAAAGCTTCCTTTTATAAATTTATCTACTGGGGAGCATTGTCTCTTTCTGCTATGCTCCACTTGTTTGTCTGATAAAACTGTCTCACACTTTTAGTGCCTGCCAACTCTCCACGTAGACTTTTAGCATCAAGGGAAATCTTAATTGCATGGCCAAGTCATTCTTTGGTCGTCCCACATCTTTGTATGCTACTGACAATAATCATTCAGGGATATTTCCCAATGATTCCTTTCTTGATTTCAGCGGGCATCTTCTTATTTCTGGTGCAACTCACAAAACTCAGACCGACGTGTACTTGGTAGTATTTAAGCTTGGTGCGCTACTAACAAAACTCGGTCTGATGCACACTCTATGTCATTCCTTGTGTATTTCGTTAGGCGTGTGCAAAATTATGGAATGAGCGCGCACAACTCCGTTTGTGCTCCTACGCAAAACTGAACCCAAAAATTTAGGTGCCAACAACTAGTGCCATTCTACTGTGAACTCAAAAAAACCCTTCTTCAACACCTTTATACAAAAAATCAACCACTCAAGTTAAGTTATGGTCATATCATTGGATCTTTAATAGGTTCTCAACATTCCACTTAGCTTTGGATTGTGGAAGCCAATGATGATGCTTCTTTGTGATCCTTTATAGCTATTTGATGAGCCTTGAATTTTTTTATATTTCTCATCCTTTCATAGCTTCTTTTCCTCACACAAACCTCCAATTATTCCTTTTCATACTTAGAACATTGTCAAAGTTATTGATTATAAGCCATTTCAAACGATCTAATTGTTACTTATGAGTTCATTTGCTTAGCATAATTATGAGATAAAGTGATGAGATATTTGGGTTTGGAGTAAGTTAGTCTAGATGTGATATTTCCACACGAATACTTAATTTTATGATGGATCACCTCTTCGTAAAAGATGTGCGTGTTGTAGAATTCACTATTTGAAAATATTTTATTCAAAGTATTTCAAGGAATGAATTGGAGCCTATTCAAGCAATGGATATATCATTAAGACAAAGACTCATTTCAAAACCTAGTAAACAAAGACTCCTTACGGTGGGAGTTTGCCTCTCACCACAAGGCATAATAAACACATTGGGAAATAGCTCAAAGTATCCTCAACGACAAGTGGGTAAGTACAAAACTCAAGTAAATTGGCCACTTCTGTGAGTATTTATAATGGCCAAAAACATATTGTTGATATGTAGAAAATCTATTAACTGGGTTCCATGGGGTTCCTCGGGATATGTTCCAAGGGATCCAAGAGCTATTTGTATTTAAATAAATTAAAACAACATAAGATAGGTTATCTAAAGATAGTAAGAGCTAGAGCTTTTATTTTCCATTCGAGTAGAGTAGATTTATGACCAACCAAAAATGTAATTTTAGTTCCTATTGTTAATGACAGTTTTGTTATAGTCACATTTGAGTTACAACTTTACTTAAGAATTAATCAAACCCTCTTTGAGTAAGGTCCCACTCAAAGAGGAGAGTTGATGAATCCGTATGTTTCATGTTTTAGAATTAATCAAACCCTCATTCAGTAAGGTCCCACTCAAAGAGGAGAGTTGATGAATCCGTACGTTCCATGTTTTCATATTTTTATTGTGTGATTTACTTTTTGGCATTATGTTTTGTTTATTATTTTCCTTTTATGTATTTTTGTTTTATGAATTATTTCTTATCTCAATTATCTTTCTGTTGTAGCAACACATAATAGATGGTTAATGCTTCTAGATTAATTGTTTTAAAGTGGTTATTGATGATCTCATTAATTAGTATGGGGATTAATTAGGTTGATTCCTAATTCAATTGAATTCTAGAATTAGTGTCAAGGATAATCACATTGATCCTGAGTGGTCAAAGGGAGTTTTATGTTTAATGATTACATTGACAACATAGAACATGTAGGAATCTCTAATTAAACATTTTACTAGTTGAATAATTTTATGGTTACATACATAGTGAATAAAGCCTTTGAAGTTTTTATGATATTATATTAATATTAAAGTGAACTATGAGGCTCAATAGTATATTGTTGTAATTCTATAGCTCGTCACCATTCACACAAGTTTACTGGGAACGTTTCCTAGAAAATCTCATGTAGACACTCAAACATGTATCTATCTTTAAATCTTGCAATGTCCTCTCCCACATAGGTACTTTCTTGATAGTTTAATTCATGAATTCTTTCTCTATCAAATATTGAATCTTAGCCTTCACCAACCTCCACTGCATCCTTGTTACTCTACATTGGTTAAGGTCTTGACAATGGAACCATGTTGTTGGCTCTATGATAAACCTGGGGTCCACAAAAGGTGTCTAACATAGGCTCAATGTAGTCTAGTGCATCGACATATTCAACCTTCTAGAAGGAAGGAGGTCTCACCTAAGGCACATATGATAGTTGCCATATTATTAAGGTGAACGATATGAAAGATTTAATGGGACACACATTCCATTACCGATTGTTTAATTATAGTCATTCAATATAATTGAACAAACAACATACATGTTAATTATAACAATGTATAGATAATCAAGATGCATCATGAATACAAACATGCGAGCATAACATTTCTCCATTACATTAGAAGAGTGATAAATACAACATGATTCATGCACATATATCATGAAAAATAAGCTAACTCAAAACTCTCCTACTCTTCTCATTCCAACCTTACAACTCTTTGACGGGCTCTAGAAATGGCTTCTTTTTATACCATATTTTCCCTACTTTTAACCCTTTTCCGCTTACCTAGACCTTGTATCAATCCATTATTGTGCAAGACTTAGACTTAATGCATTTCCATTACATTTCTTTAGTACTTTACATGAATTGATGATTAAACATTAGAAAAAGATCATATTTTCATTTATCTAAGGTAATTTGTAAAGACGATGTGCCAAACAGGTTGTTGCATAGATTGTGATATCACCATAGGATGTATTTTGGTTCCCATTGTTACAACTCTCTACTACTAATTGCCGCAACTATGGCTTGACAATTGCTGCAACTCTGGCTAGATAACTGCTACAACTTTGGAGTGTTGAAACACAACTGTTGCAACTCCCATGCAATTGCTGCAACTCGCCAGGGAACTATTCTACACTGCAACTAACCAGGGAACTATTCTGCACTGCAAATCGTTGTCGCAACTCACAATAGTGTTCCAACTCGCCAGGGAAATATTCTACGCTGCAACTCCTTACACCAATTGTTGTAACTCATCCAAAGAACGATGTTGCAATCAGAACCTTGAGCCATCGGAACCGCGAGCCAACACCAAAACTATGAGCCATTGGAACCATGAGCCATGTTGTTACTACTCTACGTAACAATTATGGATCCATGCAACAATAATGTTAATCCAAGCAAATTAAATATATGGATATAATTTTGTGTTTCCAAGACAAAATATTAGTTTGAGTGGTTAACCAAGAATCTAAGAATTCTTGGGAAAAAGATCGTAGAGTTATTTATTGCTAATTGTTAACAAACGATCTTGGAGTTATTTATTAATTGCTAATTTTTAGCTGGAAAGTATTCATTACTTAGGAAATTGTTGTAACCACTATGGATTTATTAAATCCATAAATGGGTTTATTTGGATATTCGTTATTTCTAATTTCCATTAAATTTATGTATAAAATAGAGCACTCTCTCCATTATGAGGGGATGACTCTTAGAGTAATGCATGAATGAAAGGGGATGACTCTTAGAGTAATGCTTAAATGAAAATGGATTAATTCATTGAGTTTTTATTTCAATTGTAGTTTTATAATTTTTGTAGTGTGTGATTTAATTAATTTGATTTATTTTGAAGATTTGTAGTAGACTGATTTATTTAATTAATTTATTCATTCATTAGATTTATTGCAATCATGACATGTTTAATTGTTAATTGTTATTTAAATTATGTAGTCGACTATTCACGTAGAATTGCATTTGTTTATTCTTTCCCATCACGTTTCAGATATAGTTTGCATTCCTGTAAGTTTTGAATAATTGTGCTTAATGCAATGACTATATTTGTTGGTCTAGGTAATGACATGGATCATCTTGACAAGGATTAGGCTCTAATTTCGAGGACCTAGTTAATTTCTTTTCCAACAAGTAGTTAATCAATTTCCTTTCAACATGTGTGATTTATTTTCAGCAAGCACAGTGTGTTATTTCAATTATGCAAGAGTAATTTAGGATTTCAATTCTGCCATTAGTTTTACAACACATATTTGGGGTTGCTTCAGGAGACAATTGAGTCACACTTCTGATACCTGCAACCTGTGTGTTTCTTTTCAAGAAAGTGTGTGTTTTTAGAATTAGATTGTTGGGGTTGCTTCAAGAGACAATTGATTCATACTCTTGATACTTGCAGATGGTGTGTTTCATTTCCATCATGTTTGTTTCCTTTTTGAAACGTGTTAAATTTACTTTCCTGCAAGTGTGGATTTTTGTAGAAACTTTCCATAACTTGAGAATTGTCTATAATTTGACTACAAACATAATCATTGACACTATGACTACAACACATAGAAAGAATAGTTGTTCTTGCATATACAATGCATGACAGTTCACAAGTTCCATACGAGCCCTAGACTGATACTTAAATGCACAATCTTTCTAACTATGTTCTTGAGAAATTAGGAAGGTGATTAAAAAGACACAACACTCTTCCAATAAAAAATATAACTCTCATATATAAAGACAATTGGAATGGCTACAAAATATTCCCAAATATACTAGAGAATATTCCAATTGTAACCCACTAATACAAAAGGGTTTGTGCCTTTAGAGACATGCATAGAAGGTCAGAGTTGTTGGGCATTGAGAATGAATAACATGTCTCCTTGGATTCTTCATGACTTCAAAAGAACCATATACTCAAGCTTCTGTAGTCTCATGGCTTCTATGGATTCACCTTCCACTAAAATCTACTTTATGCTAGAACTTAGTGAAAACTAAGCCACACAAATTCTTGAGTAGAATCAAACCCTCACGCTTAAAGGAAAGGGATCTATGGTTAAGGACCATTGGGGTCACTTTTATTATCTTCACCAATGTCTCCCCTTGAGATCTCTTTGAATGAACGAAGACCCAAAATGGTAGAGATAGAGTGGTCCAAGGGTAAATGAATAAGAAACCCAAGCTGAAGACAAAGAATGAGCCCTTTGGAACTTCATGATGAGAAAAACCTATTTCGTTCCATGCTATCTAGATATATTCCCATTTTTAATGGTGATTGTGTATGAAACCTTGATAAACATCTAGATCAATTTTTGGCCATGGGTGATATTCACTTGATTATTCATGACGAGATCATGGTTCGTGTCTTTCTCCAAACCTTAGTTGGCCCAACATATGATTGGTCTTTATCTTTTCCTATTGGCATTACAAATTTCTTCAATGACATGGAGGATGTCTCTTTGAGTAGGTACATTAAGCTTGTAGCTTACCATACTCTTCTCACCTATTTCACCTAGATATGATGGGAAAATAATGAAAGAATAAGGGATTTCAAGCGAATGTTTTTAGAATGCTATGGAAGATACCCAAAGATAAATGCCCTATGAATATTGTACTTTTTAGTTTTTATAAGAGTGCCATGTTTGCAAATGTAAATTATGCATTAAAATCCTCTCATAAAAACACTCTGGTGGGGGCCATGAGGAAATCCCAGGAAATGGAGGATATTCTCGAAAGTAATGTGGATCTGAACATTAATTTGGGAAGAGCACATAGATAAATTTTAACACTTTATGTATCATATAATATACCTTCTTCATTAGCTGGAACTGTAGTGAATAATGGTGTGGGTAGAGGAATGTTCTAGGGAACCGATCCCATGTATGGAATATTTGTAAATCTAATTAATAACCCCACAACCGTCATGAAAATTAATTAAATCAATTGAATATAATTTAGACAACTCCAAAATGAGGCACTTTATTTGAAAAAAAGTGAATAATTGAGGCCTCGACCACAATAGATGGCATAATTGGTAGCGCGACTATGAGCCAGAGAAGTACTTGAAAACATTTATAAAAAATGAACTTGGCCTATGAAATAGGCCATCACATTCTACCCACCCTAATGCAAAAATGCTATATGAATAAGATATCAATGAAAAATTCCATAAAATAATGAAAATTTCCGTAATAAAATCTCTTGTATGAGGAACCATCAACCTACTCTTAATATTTTATTGAATTGATTATTTGATTATAATGAACCATGGATACTTATTTGAAAAATATACAAATTTTGACACAAAAATCGACTTCCAAGAGTTATACAAACTAGGTCCAATGTTAACAACTTCAAGCCCTATAATCCAAAGGTGTCTCACCCCACCAAGGCGTAGACAATATCAACCTATTCTAATGTAGTCATTAGGAAGACTTCAAATGCCCTATAGAAAAGTAAAAAACAATCGTTAGAATCTCATAATATGGTTGACCCATAAAGAAATCAAATTAACATGGTTGACCCATAAAGAAATCAAATTAACATGGTTTTATCATCATAGATGACTTATAATATTGTGGATGACTTTAGTAGAGTACAAATCACACTACCTTTCTTGGAGGTGGAAAAAATTCCACAATGGAAGAAAAATTCCACAATGGAAGAAAAATTTGCGATGAGTTTTGAACCCAAGGGTGCAATATTTTTCATGCATGTGGGCTTCTAGTACAAATAACTGTTGGAAAATTGGTTGTCATTGATGTCAACCTTAGAAGAATCCCTCAAGCAAATCCTAGAAGCCCCTAAAAGTGATGATGATGTGTCCACTTGAAGAAGCCTTGAAGAGCCTTGAAGGAACCTAGACATAAGTGTCTATAACTCCAAAGTGGTCCCCTTATGACATAGCTTTTAAGCATGGCCCTCACGGGATGAGATAACATGTGGTTGTTTCCACATGCCCACTTTGAGTTGTACACAAATGGAGCATTGAATAAGCCAAGTGAAGAAGCCCCTAAAGCCAAGAGAAGAAGCCCCTAAATCCAAGAGAATAAGCCCCTAAAGCCAAGAGAAGAAGCCCCTAAATTAAAGTGAAGAAGCCCCTAAGGTCGACCATCCTTAAGGAAGAGGTGCGACCCAAAATTTGCGACGCTTGGTCACACCCCCTCATGTGGATAAGACTCATATAAATAAAAGGGGCCTCATTTGGCATTTTCATCACACCAATTCGACCTAGCCAAGGAAGAGGAGTGAATTCCAGCCTACATGAGCGAATTTTCAAGGTGATGACGGGTCCAAAAGGCCCGTTCAATCAGGAAAGGGAGAACACCCGATGGAAAGTCCCAATTAGAATCACTCTCATTTGGGATGGCATTTCTGACCAGTATATTGGCCTGGTTGACAAACTAATTTTACTTTCTTAGATCAATTTAAATCTAAAATAAACTAGAATGATGCTACCTATATATATTCTAAGATGCAATCCTAAACTATACTAATCCTATCCCGATCAGGAGCTAACTAAAGGAGACTGAATACACTTAAGAATAATATCCTTTTGAATTATAAATAGTTCATAAATTCAAATGGTATGTAAGCACAATAATATAATTAAGAATACAATAACAATTAGTTGTTATTGCATACAACAATATTATAACTGCATTCAATAAAGGAAACTGTGACAATCTCAACATAGAGGAACATTGCATAAAAGATTCATACACATGAACATGAGGTACTCAAATTAAAACAATTGTATTAGGAATAGTCTGAAATACATTCACCACAATCACAGTTCCAGAAAACGCCTCTTGCTCTTTATTCATTAGGAGTAATAGTACAACATGCAATACAAAGTGCATAAGTCATTGCTTCTTAACATTGATCTCTTTTATAGAATATGAAGAGGTGAAGTTCGACTTTTGTAATTGTCAAATGATCAATGAACAATTACAATGCTTCAATTCTCATTCCCAAATGGGATATTACAATGATTACAAAATGATTATAATGCAAAATTCCGTTATAATGATCAAGTGGGTTTTGGTGGTTTTTGTCGATGAAGCTTCTCCATGGTTTGAATTCCTCGAGTATGGCCTCTACTTTGTTTAACTGTACCTTTTCAAGTTCTAGTTCCCCATAACAAATCAAACTTGTGACTTTTTCCCTTAACACCTCCTCCGTCTGCTGTATGAACTGTTCAATTAACAAGATCAGTTGATTTGGCTTCACTATTATTTTATTGAGTATTTCTTGATTAATTTCTTTTGTAGCTTCAATAGCCTTCATGCTCATATTCCTTCTCATCTCGACATCTTCTATCATTCTATGAGCCAATCCCTCTTTCCCCAAGTTTCCTTTGTTTTCCATTTTGAATTGTTCTAGCAGCTCTTCGAACACTCTCCATAACTTCATGTTAGCTTGATCTACCTTCATCTGAGTATTCTCCATGTTATTGAGAATGGATTTCCCTATGTCGAGTAATATTTGGTCTTTAATCTTCTGCTTGGCTGTATACATTGGAAAACTATTGGGAGGATTGTCACAAACATCTTGCCATTGGATGATATGGTCATATGCATTTTGAACTTTCTGATATTTTTCTTTCATGACATTCATTTGTTGAACTACTTTAATGTGGTTTGACCAATTATTTTGAATGTTGTGCAGTAAGAGAAATAATTTTTTCTGCATCTCTCAGTGTTTCATTTGCCTTGATGGCTTATTCTCTAATTATTTCTAGGACCATTATTTTTGTCTTTCTTTCTTCTACAATCTTCTCGAGAAGATGATTATCTTGTTCCAATTTTCAGACTTGTACTTCAATCCTTTCATTATATGCATTGATTTCTAATTGTTCACCTTTGAGCCTTGCAACTTCTTGATCATGCGTGTCTTTAATATTTTATGTTTCTTCTTGGTGCATCCCTTGGTTTAGATCGATCTTCTTCTCAAATTTTGCCATTAAGTCCCTTTCTTTAAGTTGCCGTTTCTTTTCTAGTTCTTCTCTGTGCGACTATTCTACTATCGTGGCTTCTTTCTTGAATTCATTGGCCACATTCTCCTTGATTGTATCAATGGAAGCTTCTAGTTCAACTATTCTCACTTTTGATGTGTCTAGAGCTTCTGCAACTTCATATACTGACATAACATTTGCTCCAACAAAGGAATTGAGTGTTGAGGCCACTTTTATAGCATTATCTTTGGGATCTGGTCCTACTTTCCACTTGATAACTCGTTCAATTGTTCCACGACTTGTATCAACTCCTTCTCTCTTCCTCTTGGTCGTCATTTTTTCAATGGCCTTAGTTTTGTGGCTATAGTAATAGTAACCTACAACAACAACTTCACCTTCAATTCCAAGTCCTATAAATGTGACCGAATGACTTTCTGGGATGGATGTCAGGGGGGTACATTCTTCCAATGGAACATTGATTATGCTTGTGTCGAGATTTATTGTCACCATCGTGCTATCTTGCTCAAGCCCCTTCTCTTGATATTTGACAATATTTCTTTTCTCTTCATCTTCTTTCTTTTTTCATTATTCCTGTGATTGTCTTGCATCTGTCACTTCTTTCTTCCTAAGCTATGTATCAACTAACTTTTCCCCATTATTTGCTTCATAGGATGGCTCTTCACCTCTGTTCTTTTCCAACTTAGTCTGTTTTTTCTCTTCATTGACCTTCTTTCTCTGTTGATATCTCTTTTCAACTTCCTCAAATTTTCTTTCTCTTTCTTATTCCTTGAGCTTCTTTTCACATTCTTGACCCTCCAGTATTTCTTTGTCCTTCTAGAGTAAGGATTTGAACTATTCTATCCTCAAGATCTTGTCTTATTCTTCCTATTTTTCAATCTTTTCTTGGGTTGTTTCAATAGTAAGTCTATCTATCACTTCTTCAAAATACAAGGCTCCCTTGAAGATATCTTCTGCAAAACTGACTTCATGCATTACTTGTGGTGCTAACTTGACAACCCTCATATGGTCCTACACCAGATTTTGAGGTTCATGCCCTTTCTCGTTTGTAACACATGAACATAATTCCTTAAGGGTTTTGGCCTATGTAACACAATTTTAATCCCTATGAACTAGAGTGTATTATGTAAATGTGACATTAGACTGGTGAACTAGTAAAGTTGAAAAGTAGTCGAACTGCCAAGGAAATGTAATACTTCTATATACATTAATAAAAATACACTATTGTTTGCAAGATAGACAAGGGCAAGAGATAGGGGGCTATGATTCCACGAGAGAGGGAGCTTAAGGGGACAAGTATTTTTATTATATTTTATTTAGCCATATTGGATTTAATTGAGAAAATTGGTTACATGATCTTCTTGGGGGGGAGGCCATGTGGTTGTTGATTTCATGTAATTATATAAAGATCCATTATGGGATGTTTTGGGGGTTCTTCTCCATTAACTCTTACACTCTTCTCACTCTTTCTTTTTGGGTTCCTCATTCTTTCTAATTTGTGTGCTCTTGGTTTGATCATGGAAACAAATGGTTGGAAGAGAGAGCCATTGCTAGATGGCTATAATAAATTACTGAATCATTCTAGGAGAGAATGTATGCCTATGTGCATGAGATTGATGGTAGTTCGAAAAGAACTGTCTACAACTGAGAATCCTTGGAGTTTCTAGCAGGGAGATTTCCTAACCAATAGAAATGGAGCCCTGGAGAGAAATGTAACAACCTGAGGGATTGCATGGCAGAGAAAGGGGTTCATTTATTTGGGTTCTACAGGCTGAAGGCAAAAGAGGGATGGAAATTAGGATTGTTGTGTAGCTGGGAAAAATCGAGAGCTTGCTAGCTAACTGGTGTGTTTTTAGATTTGGCCTAGGACCTGTCCTTATAGATTCATAGCCCTAGATCGGCGATGACATTGTTGTTGAGAGTGAATGAACAACAATGTATATGGTTGGGAGGAACGTCCTTGGTTTGTAGCCAGTCAGTGAATGTTTACTTGAAAAGATAAGTGCTCTCCATGTTTTCTGTATAATGTATATTTCACCATGTATTTATTTATCTTTGAGATATGTACTTGTCATGTGTCTGGCTGCTGGTTATTTATTGTGCATGGAGCATTGCTACTTTCTTGAATGGTTTAGAACGTTCTTGTTAAATGCATGTGTTGAATTCATGTTTCTATATTTTAAATAATGGAACAAAAATCCATAATCAGACAATGAGGGCAAAGCTGGAAGTACTCGGGCAATGGGTACGTTTCAGATCAGTACCCGGGCAAATTATTTTAGTATTTGTTGTACCAAGTATGTTACAAGTTAGTTTCAGATCATTCTTGAAGAGATTTTTGAGGTAGTGTGGCCTATCCTGGTGGCTGGGTACGTTATAGAATGGTATCAGATCTTCTGGTTCAACACCGAACTAGTATGGGCCAGAACTAGTGCAAATTTGACAAAGTCGTTGTTGCAGTTTTGTTTGTGACGAATTTGGGGGGGTAAACGAAGAAGAACAGAAGTGAAATCCCCAAATTTTAAGTAAATTTAAAATTTCAGTGCTTCAGAGTAGTAAAAGAAGTGAGTTATGGTGTTGATCTGCAGTTGCAGAGTTTAATTCATCCTTGGAAGTCAAGTTCTTGTGAGTTTCATGGTGACTGTGTAGTTTTGTGGACTAACGACCTAGATTAATTTGACCATGAGGATCAACGGTCGAGATTCAGTCATAGAGGATTGAAGTAAGGCATTGCCAAAGGGCCTTTGGGAAGGAAGTGTTAGAAATAATTCAGAGTTTGGTGTGAGGTTGAGTCTGAAGACATGATGTAGCACCCTATTTCCCCCAATCTGTAAAAATAACTATATTGGCCAAGAACTATGGCAAACTCCAAGATGTGAATGTGTGATTTGACGGACCTTGTATAAAGGGTCGATGAATGTAAATAATGTGTGAATATATGTTGCATGACTGCT
>ML816986.1:90251-110425 GCA_009831015.1 Picea engelmannii
CGATGGACACATGGAAGTGAATCCCACACTTGGTGCGTGAATTGTACACGACGGATTTTCAACGAAAGAACTAGTGAATTGGTTTGGTGAAGGTCCTGATTGGAAGACCTAGCCTATGCTAGAACCTCGTAGGAATTCAGAAACTCTATCCCTCGATAATGAAGGAGAAAGAAAAAGGCAAAAAATCTTAGTTCTCGTAGTGGGTGTGTTACACATGGGCCCGAAATAATAAGAGTCATTAGATCAATCAGATCCATCCTTAGTCATAGACCTCTCGGAAGAATGGATTCGAAAGGCCTGAATTCAAACATAAGTTTGAATTCCAAACATAAGTTTGAATTCCAAACAAGACAAGCCCGATGGTAGAAGACCGAAAAAATGAGAGCCATTGGATCAATCGAGATCATTCTCAGCCGTAGACTTCTTGGAAGGATGGTTTCAGAAGGTTTGAATTCAGACATAAGTTTGAAGTTCGAAGAAGAGAAGACCGAAAGAATGAGACTCATTAGATCAGTCGAGGTCATTCTCAGCTATTAGATCTTGTGAATATGTCCTTTAAGAAAAGTGTCTTCGGAAGATCTCATTTAGAAAAGTTCTGATGAAGTTAGTCCGACTGAGGGAACCAGTGCATGGTTTTGGATTCCGAGATGATTGTGGTCGTTGATCGTCACGATTATTAACCGTATGATCTATCGGACGAGCATGTTTTCTTGGAAGGGCCAAGGGTGGAGGAGAATTCCATGTAAGCCACCACATCATCATGCCATATCAGAGGGCACGTCATCAAGAGTGGGCGAATATGCTAGTGCCATGTAGTGGTCGAGTGCAAGTCTTTGAAAGGAGGCTGTTGGAAGGCTTGTTCGGGAAGGTTTCCAATGGGTGAGTCTGATAGGCTATCAAAGCCTATATTTGAGAAATGTTGAAGGAACATGGTAAGTTGTGTTTCCGATAGAGGGTCTTTGATGGAAAGAGTCCGATAGTGTTTCAGACTATAGATTTCAGAGGGATCTGCATGCCCAGCATTTGAAATTTTTCGATAGGAAAGATTCCAATGAAGAAGATTTTCGATAGGCCTGTGGAGGTATAGCCACAACTTGGAAAGACCAAGAAGATCAATGGTCTATATCTCTTCCAATTTGAGATCGACGATGCAGATTGCCACATAGGCAAAACTGTCCATCGGTTTAAAAAAAAATCCAATTATGTAGCCATTTTTTGTATTTTGGCCATAACTATAGCATGTTAAGTTGGATTGATATGAAACTGATGGGTTTTGTCCATAGAAACGATCTCTACAAAAGTACGATACATGGCCATTGTCCATTTTTTCTAGGATTTGTTAGAAATTGCAAAATAATGATTTTTAAAGATCTGGATCCAAATCATTGGTAGAGGTCTAGATTAAGTTGAAATTCATGGAGAGTGTCTAGAAAGTAGACACAAAAATAACCCACAAAGGAACTGAATAAATCCTAAGGGGATTTGAATGGGGATTATGAAATAGGCCAAAATCCATTATTTCGGGCTACTTTTTGGGGATTTTTGAGATTTTCAGAGGAGGAAAAGTGACCATATATTACAAAAATGATTTTTTTTATCTAATCAAATTTTTATATACTCATCAAGATGAAAAAAATTTGGTTTAGTGAAATTTTTCCAGAAGTGCACAGGTTGAGAGATGGCCAATTTTGCTAAAAATTGTAAGTCTAGAAAAAGGGGTGAAAATGGACAAAGTTATCATTTTAGATTGATGCAGTTTTTTACTAGAGCATCAGATTGAAAACATGAGAGTTGTTATGATTTTATCGTCATCATTATTATCTACTCCTAATACAAAAGTTTCTCTAGTTCCTGACATATTTTCTTCTGCAGTTGATCGAAGTTGGCATTTCAATAAAATTACACTAGTGGAGAAAATGCACAAATGGGGTGAAATTGGCTTTTTCAGGAAGACATAACTTTCATCTCGAAGATCGTATTAGGGCATGAATATAGTCGTTGGAAAGATGATTCATAGGCGAATAACCTGGAATTATTATAATCTAGATAATTGTTATATAAATCTTCATGAATTGAACATAAAAAATACCTATAGCCTTAATTGACATTTTTTTTATAATATGTATAATTCTAACAAAAACGGTTGCTTGCATATTTGGCAGAATTAAAGGTATAATTGGAAAAATTCAAGCCTAGGATTGGATATCAGAGTCATGGAAGCATGAAAAAGCTTGAGTAATTTGGACGAGGCAATAAAGAGCTACAATGCGAGTAATGAAAAGTGGATAAATAAATCAAGAATAATGGAACAAAAGGATTATTATTCAACAACTACAAAGTGTGAATGAATTGCAGGCAAATCAACAAGAATAATCACATAGGACATGAATCCAAAAGGTGAGTAATGTCATTAATAGGCATATAAAGGAAAAGTAAGACTCCACAACCTTGAAGGTAGAAATGTGTAGATAGTTGTAGGCTTGATGTGAAAGAGAACAAACAACTTAAGAGGAGATTTGTGAATCATCTCTATGTGCCAAGCACAAGAGTGCCTAGGAAGGATTTGTTAGATATGACTTAACTACTTGTCCAAAAGTACCCAGAGAAAGAAATCCACTTATTATATGAGAGTTCACAGTGGAAACATGATACCAATGCAGAGAAATTAGGGATAGAATAATGAAGTTTCTTTCACTTTAAAAGTGCCACTATATGAAAATAGACTTCCATTGGGAATGGTATTAAGTGTGAAAGGTATGGTTTCATAAGAAAATGTTAAATGAAGTAATCTAATGGACAACTAGGAGAAATAATATTTGATTCAAGAATGTTGTGGTAGTAGAGTGATGGAATGTTCTGAGCTACCTCATTCCAAGGTTCTAGAATGTTTCATAAAGGTAAATTTTGAATATGACTGCTTAAGAGAGATTGTTGTAAATATAACACATTGGTTGGATTGCATAATGGCCAAGTGGAACTTTGTTGGAAATTGTTCAGACCAATAAACAACAATGCAGATGAGTAGAATGGGAGTACACAAGGCAATCTTCTTCTTATGAAGAAATTCAAGGAAAAAAAGCTACAAAATAAAGAAATAAATAAGTGAATTGAAACATAAATGCAATAGAGTGCATTATGCATACAATGAAGTTAGATGCATTAGTAGGCATGCTAACAGTGAATGCTTGGTGCATATGGATGTGCATTTGTGCATATGTACATTCTTGGATATGCATATGACATGCTTGTGGACTTAGAGTAATATATTATTATGCAATCATGATGTTATGGCAACTGAGTATGACCAATGATAGATTATGTATTCAGGAAAAATGATATAGCATGGTTAAAGAGGTGGATGCTTCTTCTACATATGAATTCCATCCATGTGAAGACCCGTGAGGGTGGTAGGAATGGTAATCGAAAGGATGTAAGAGGGAGCCAACGAGCTTCTACAAATACTAGTTGATCATATATCATCAAGTAGGTTGATAAAAGCCATGCATGTATGCATTTAGTTTCTTCTGATGCAAAAATGTTGAAGGGAATTGAGGTAAGAATTCCCTCAGTTAAATTTCCATGATTTAAATTGATATGTAATGGTTGTAGGCCTAGAGCATGTAAATGTTGTTGATGCTAGAATGCATTTAGATAAAATGTTTGTTGCATATTGTGTTATGATTGGTTATGGGATCATAACCAGGTCAAGTCAGGAGACATACTCTTGCTACAACAATGAATACCCATAGGTATAGTCATGTGTGAGACCATGATATGGTTGGATATGGAAGGGATACAACACTATGTGAGTGCTCAATGGATTCCCCTATATAGATGATGTTTGAACTGCAACCTGTTTGCCGACAATGAAGAACACTTAGGGATTATGTTTCCTTGTGTTGTGTATGGGTTGAATATGGGGGTATCCAAATATTTGGGCAGTATTGGGAAGAGTTCATATGATGTGTTGAGGCATTGGCCAGACCTTCCAACTCACCAGGGTGGAGTGTATGATACAATTATGTGGTATTATGTAGTCAATGTGGGGATGCATTGTGTAGATGTGGCCATGGGTATTGGCACCTTGATTTTTGCTATTTTATTGGTAATTATTTATTACATTATGAAAAACATGTGGTGATGAAAACACATAATTATGGATAGTTGCATTATATTTAATATGAATAGTAGCTGAAGGTGATTGAATTGTTGTTGTTACAATTCTGAGATCACTTTTTGGAGTTGTTGAAAATATTACAAGTGGTATTAAAGGAATTATTGACTGCATTTTGGTGAATGCATGTATATATGACATAGAAATGATTATGCTAACAACTGAAATGATGTGAGTATGGATAACTCATGAATTTGAGAACACTTCTAGAGCTGTTAGATAATTCAACAAGAAAGTTGCAGGTTAGGGAAGTTACATAATGGTGAATTACAAAAAATCTTTGTTGAGGGAACCAAGTAATAAAAATATTGATGGCTAGAAGAAAAAAAAGATTGGATGATAATACATGTGTAGAGGATGATGGGTTCATTCTAGTTACCAGTTGGATTAATGGAAGTGATTGAATTGGTGAATTGTAATCAATTCTAAGATCACTTTGTGAAACCTTGTAATTGTTGCCATGAAAATGTATATTTGTTAGGATATGCTACCAGTTTTTTTAGATGAATGTAAATTGAGGAAATTACAGGTAGAATGGTCTTGGATATGGTAGGGATATAATCCATATGGAAGACTAATATCTACAGCTGCAAAGAAAAACATTATGAGTAGAAAATTCATGCCTGTAAATTTATTTTCCTATATGAAATAGATTTGAGAAATTAATAGTTACAAGTTGTTATGTTATGCTAACAGTTTGTGTGGCTGAATGAAAGGTTGAGGAGATTATAGGGAGAATGGTATTGGATGTGGAAAGGATGTGAGCCCATACATAAGACCAATTCTTGTTCCTACAAGAGCCAAGAATTATGAGAAAAATCCTCATGCCTGGGGAATTTTATTTCCTGTATATAAACATATTTGAGAAATTAAAAATTGTTATGATATGCTAATGATTGTTTTGGCTGATTGAAGGTTGAGAAAATTACAGGAATAAAGGTATTGGGTATGGAATTGTTGTAAGCCATAATAAATATTGATGCATGCAACTGCAAGAGCCAAATGAATTATGAGTAGGAAACTCATGCTTGGAAAATTTTGTTTTCTTGTATAAAGCAGATTTGACATTAATGATTGAAAATTATTATAATGATATCTCATGATGATTGTATGTGTATAATACAGATGAGATGCTGGCTATGGAAGATGGAAGCTCGGGAAAAAGAGCACTATAAGGAAATCAAGCTCAATGATGAAGCCATAGAACGAAGAAAGTCCAATGGACTTGTTGTAGCTTGAGTTCTTGGAGCCGCAACTCTGAAAATTTCTAGCCGAGTGCACTGGAGCTCTGGAGAGAAGTGGAACAACATGAGGGACAGCATGGCAAAGAAATGGGTTAATTTCTTTGGGTTGTGGAGGATGATAGGGAAGGAGAGATTTCTAGTTGGAACAACTGCCAGAAATATAAATTCCAAAGATCATTATACATGTTTTGGGTCAAAATTCCTATGTATGCATGTTTTATTTTAGGCCAGAGTGCCTATGTATATAAACAATTGGTTGGATTGCATATGCGGATTAAAGGCTAGAGTGCTTAGAATTGTAAGAACATCAATATGGTGTTGTGCACTGAGGACATTTCCAAAATAAGGGGACGAGGATGTAACACCCCAGTTTTAATCCCTATGATTTATAATGTATTATGTAAATGTGACATTAGGCCGATGAGTCAGTAAAGTTGAAAAGGGGTCGAATTGCCTAGGCAATGTAATACTTATATATAGATTAATAAAAGTACAATGATGGCTGCAAGACGAACAAGGATAAGAGATAAGGGGCTATGATTCCATGAGAGAGGGGGATTAAGTGGCTAAGTATTTTTATTATATTTTATTTGGCCATATTGGCTTTAATTGAGAAAAGTGGTTACATGAGCTTCTTAGAGGGAGACCATGTGGTTCTTTATTTCATGTAATTATATAAACATCCCTTATGGGCTATTTTGGGGGTTCTTCTCCATTCATTGTGACACTCTTCTCACTCTTTCATTTTTGTTTCCTCATTCTTTCTAATTCATGTACTCTTGGTCTGATCATGGAAATAAATGGTGGGAAGATGAGAGCCATTGATACATGGTTGTAATAAATTACTAAATCATTCCAAGAGGGAATGGATGCTTGTGTGCATGAGATTGATGGCAATTCAAAAATAACTGTCCACAACTGATATCTAGTAGGGATATTTCCTGACCAGTAGCCCTGGAGCCCTGGAGAGAAACGTAACATCATGAGGGACTGTATGGAAAATAAATGGGTTCATTTCTTTGGGTTGTGCAGACTGAAGGGGAAAGAGAGATGGAAATTAGGATTGTTTTGTGGTTGGGAAAACCTGAGAGCTTGTTAGGTAATGAGTGCGTTTTTATATTTGGCCTAGGACCCGTCCTTGTGGATTCATAGCCCTGGCTAGGGGGTGACACTGTTGTTGAGAGTGAATGAACAATAATGTCTATGGTTGAGAGGAACATCCTTGGTCTGCAACCAATTGGTGAATGCTTACTTTAAAATATAAGCGCTCCTTATGTTTTCTGTATAATGTATATTTTGTTGAGTATTTATTTATCTCTTAGATATGTATTTATAATGTGCTCGCCTGCTGGTTATTTGTTGTGCATGGCACATTGTTCCTTTATTGGATGGTTTAACATGTTCTTATTAATTGCATGTGTTGAATCCATGTTTCTTTATTTTAAAGAATGGAACAAAAATTCATAATCAAACAATGAGGTTGAATCTGGAAGTACTCTAGAAATGGGTACATTTCATATTAGTACCTGGGAAAATCATTTTGGTATTTGTTGTACCGGGTATGTTACAAGTTAGTTTCATAGTATTCTTGGAGAATTTTTTGAGGTAGCGTGGCCTAGCCTACTTGCTGGGTACATTACACCTTTTCAACTTGTTTTTTATTCAACAAAGAGAATAGGCCAACATGGAGAGGGAAAATGGGCCAATATCTTTTGTTTTTCTATGATAAGTAGGCAGTGGATCCTTTTTCTACTATCTGGTACACTATCTCTCTTGACAACAATTTATAGAGGACATATTTGGCTAACAAATGCGATGGTCCTGTGGCCCCAAATATCCTTATGAAGGTATACTATTTTTTCATGTACCAGTCCCCTATTCCTCTCAGGGCTTTGATAGCCCTTGGGGATATTCTGTGCGGGTGAACACCAAAGGTGGCCTTGTGAAGGGGAGCGAGGAAGTAATCACACAAGTCATAGAAATGTTGTTTAAATTCACTTCCCACAACCGAGAACAATAAACATGGATTGGGTTTTGATCTGGGTTCCAAGCCCAATTAAATGTAGGAAATTTGTTGGCTACACAAATTGCATCTATAACGTAGGTTGACATATAAGAACCCATATTTTTCATACCTTGAGGATCTTGAAGTTGATTCACGATGCTGAATGATAGGATACTATCCCAATCAAATGATTTTCCAGTATTAGCCACTGTGTAGGCTATCAGAAACCATTCCATCCTAAAGTGGGTGCTTGTCTCCTCACCACATTGTTTGCAAATAATTGCATTTTATATCATGTATGGGTCTTTTAGATATTGTACCAAGACATATCTCTCTCCTTTATTCAATGGCCATTCTTCATCAACAAACCAATCTTACATTAGAGTTTCAAAGTCATTATGATCGACCCAAAATTTGTCCAGGAACGATTCATCTAGTGCAACAATGGGTTTCAAGGTTTTATACTGATCCTTGATGTCCTTTGTCTTGAGATATGCAATCAGAACACCTAAAGCATTTACTATCAACCCTGTGTCCTTTTGCAGATGTGAACAACACCATTTTGTAGCATCATTGCAAGGGAAAATTTCTGGATGAGTAGCCACAGTGTGAATGTCGCTTTTGTGGATATTTTGGTACTCGTTGATGTCTTCATTGTCGAATGGGAAATCCTCATTTTGGAACATGTCATGAATTTCATAGTAGCTAGGATGATACTCTCTTCCTTCATTGTTGTTTCTGTAGGAAATATTGAGAGAGTCTAGTCCATGAACATGAGTGAGTACAACAACTATTTGGGATTTTCCCTTCCTGGTTTGCATTTGAGACATTTTATTACATGTTCAATTCATGACAAAAAATGGAATTAATTCAATATCGAAACGTTACAGAGAGTAGTGATACCTAATAATAATATGCAAAATAATTACTTGTTTCTTCGAAGACTATAACCCAAAGCACAAATTACCCGGCTTTTCAACAACATTGTTGGTGTGTTTCTCACGGTATTATAGTCAAGTAAGGTCGATTACTTCTAAACATGGTTTTAATATTTCCCAAACTACCCAAACCCTGTGCAATTAATGAAAATGTGTTACAACTTTGACTTGGTTTGAGTTGTACGATGTGCCATAGATATTTCTCGTAAACAACTTAGTGGTTATGACCATTGCCGTATCGTCGAGGAGGTGGAGTTAATAAAGAGAGAGGTTCGTCGATATCATCGTTGACAAATTATAAAAATGAGGCTTAGTCGGCAAGGTAATTCCCTGACGATGACATGATTACATTATTGAGTATTCTTGAAAAAAGCGTTGAAGGATTTCAATGAGATTACATGGTTTACGAGTGGACCACTTAGGAAAAACCTTTCCCTTTCATTTTGTGCCATTAGATAAATAACTTACATTTAAGGTTAGAGAAAGGGGTAAATTTTAATGGTTGAGATGTAGCCTTTGAGAGATGGATATATATGGGTCGTCAAATGGTTCCAAGGTTAGGCCATTGACGATTTTTTTTGAGCGATATCGTCGTCAGTTGATTCTACAAGGGGAAGAGAGGTAAACTTATGATGTCCTTCGACAATGAAATATTTCACCGAAAATCGTAGGCCAAAGGGAGATTTCCATGTGTGGACATAAAGTCCCATGAAAGTTATATAAGTATCATAATGTAGGGATGGAAAGGCCAGGGCCTAGTTGGAATATAGTACATTATGATAACCCAACTAAATTTGAAACAAATCACAGTTGGCCACTTGTGTAGTGACATGACTCTCTAAGTACGAATATCATCGTCAGTGTCAAAAAACAAGTCATGAAGGATTTATTTCCACGGTGATTCACAGACGATGACGTTGTAAGGGCGTCATCGTCGAAGTTTTTAGATTTGAAAACAATGAAGAATCAGAGGCCAAGCACCGATGATACGTGATTGAGGTCATATGGATAGGACTAGAAGGCTATGTAGCTGAAATAGTCTTAGAATGCATGCAGGTACTGAGGAGAAATGGGGCCCAACTCATCTTCATGGCAGACCAAGGAATACTCTTCTTTTGATACCAACATAACTAACCACATTGTCGATATCTTCATCGATATTTTTAGATAACTCATGATGAACCAGCCCCTAAAGTGATTCTCCATCGATGACATTGTTAAAGCGTCATCGTCGAAACTTTCACATTCGAGAACATCAGGATGTCAGAGGATAAGTGCCAACAATATCATTTGATATCACACGAGTAAGAAGGTGAGGGGATAAGTAATTGTAGGTGGTTTCCAATTTAAATAGGTTTCAAAGAAATTGGGGGGAAATGTAGAAAAGGTATATTATGATGGATTTGAGTAGAAATGGTAGATTATGCATCAAATTTGTTTTGGCATCAATATACAAGCATCAATCTCGTAAGTGAATAACCATCAGGGTAAAAAGATTAGTACCTTGCAAAATTTTGGTAGTATGGGTACGCACTAAAAATCAATAGCTTTAGTGGGATGTTGTGTATGTCACAGCACAATGGAAGATGAAGTGAAGAAGGAAGAAATTCCAAGGGAAGATGAAGTCTTGTGATGATTTGTTCTAGGGTTTTCTTTGAAGGTCATCTTGGAATTTTCAATACAATTTTTTTTTTCTAGAATGATTTAGATAGTGAAACTTGGAGGTGTTTCAGAAGGGAAAGTTATGAATATTGGGTACAAATTTGAGGTCTTGAATCATTATAGGTTTGGAGTTATACTCAATGGAAGTTGAGGTTCTTAAAACTAGGATTTTCTTCTTCAAAACGAGTCATCTTTCCATTTTCACTGTAACTTTTTTTGGGAGATGATTTAAGGAGTGAAACTTGGAGACATTGTAGAGAAGATATCGAATAATATTGGGTACAAGTTTTAGATCCGTATTCATTATAGGTACAAAGTTATACTTGTTGGAAGTTAGGGTTTGAGACTAATACAAAAACTAGTCCCAAACAGGTGTTCGAGATAAATTGGTTATATATGAAGCTTGGTAGGTCAAAATTGAATTCAACTTGTTTCATTAGAAGGAGACCATATCCTAATATATGAGGTTCAAGTTTAAGAATTAGAAACAAAAAATTGATCTCGTGGTGAATCTTACAAGTTTGTAGATTTGAGGTTTAGTTCCAAGTGGTTTTGTATGCAGATTTAAGAAGTTATTTTGGGATTGTATTTGAAGGTTGATTTGATCCTATATCATCATTTAAAATATTCCAAGGGGATTGGTGTCTCCTTCCAGTAGGTGGTGGAAAACTCAGGGAGTGGGTGCTTCCTTCAAGTTGGTGCTTGTAAAATCTAGAAACTACTTAAGAAAAGTTTCTATGGTTTTCTCCTAGTTGGGTTTCCATGTAAAAACATGTGTGCAATGTGTATGAGTTTATGTGATGATGAATGAAATGATTAATGGTTAATTTTTATGTAGTGCTTAAAGGTTAAAATTCTTGAAATAACTCTATACTGATTCACCCCCCCCCTTAATATTCTTGAATATTATAACAATTGGTATCATAGCGGGTTCCTTTAGGAAAAATCTAACCACTTGAAGGCAGATCATGGATAAGAAAGGAGAATTTACCAAAAATAGAACATGAATTTTTGATGGGAAAATTTACGCTTTTTGGAGCACAAGAATGAGAACATTTTTGCAGGCATAGGGATTTGATGTTTGGAAAGATGTAGAAAATAGATACACTGCACCAACTTCACCCCAAACAGATAATGCTAGGAAAAATCCCAGTGAATACAATTCAAAGTCTATAAATGTCATTCTAAGTGGTCTAACAGGTTAACAATTTGTTAAGGTTATTCATTGTGATTCTGCAAAGAAAATTTGGGACAAGCTCAAGAATGTTTATGAAGGATATTATAAAGTCAAAGGGGCCAAGATTTAGAATTATAGAGGACAATTTGAACATTTGAGAATGAAGGAAGATGAAGATATTGCAGCCTATTTTATCTAAGTTGATGGAATTGTGAATACTATAAGAGGATTGGGATAAAAGATTGGAAATTTAATTATTGTGCAAAAGATACTGAGATCTCTCCCAATAATATTTGAACCTAAAATATCATATCTAGAAGAAAGACAAGATCTAGCTACGTTGAGTATGGATGAATTACATGGAATACTTACAGCATATGAAATGAGAACAGAACAAGAAAATCCATCTAGAAGGGAAGCAAATTTCAAAGTCTCCAAGAAGACAAGAAAGAACAAGCCAAGGTCAAAACCATGCTATAGCAATACTGATGATTCAGACAATGAAGAAGAAGCCAACTTTGTGAGAAAGATGAAAAGAGAAACCGTAAAGTACAAAGGTAAGCTTATTTTCAAATGCTTCAATTGTGGTAAAGTTGGCCATTTTGCTTCCAAATGTCCTTATGCAAGGGGTTTAGATAGTGATGAAGATGAAGTTCCTAAGAAAGAAAAGAAATATCAGAAAAGAGACAAGGAAAGAAACAAAGGAAGTTTTTTTAAAAAGAAAAGCCTTTATTCAAAAGATAATAGTTTCTCATTCGATGAAGATGATGATAATGAGAAGAGTACTCTTCATGGCATTATAGAATCAAGAGGAAACTACTAAAAATAATGAAGGAGACTATGAAAAATAAGGAGAAGTGAATCTTGAGGAAGAATTGATTAGTGCCTCAAGTGATCTAAGAATAAAAAGGAAGAAAAACAAGTCTCTCAAAGAAGAGTTAAGTAAACTATAGGAAGGCTTTTAAAACCCTAGTGAAAATTTCGAACAAGCCAAGCAGACTATCATAGATCTAAGGATTTAGTTGGAATAAGCCAAAGTGATTGAAGAAACAATCAAGTGAAAACTGGAAGAAAAGAAGAAAATAACAGAGAATATGGAAGCTGAAATAGTCTCACTAAGAAAGGAACTATAGAAGAAGGACATCCAACTAAATTTTGAAAGTAGCACCAAAATACTGGATGAAATCATCTACAATAAAATACAATTCTATGAAAAATCTGGATTTGGATACACACAAAATAATACTGATGAGGGTTCAAGCTCTCTAATGAGAGAAAATGAAGCAAAGAAAAGAAGTTATGCATATTCTATCAAGGGTTCCATCAAGAAAGAAGAATGAAATCCTCTAAAGGAGGACATACATAAACCATAAATAAAGAAGAATCAAGAAGAGGATCGTGCATTTAGAGGAACATGGAATCAACGACCGACAATGAAGAAGACCCAAGAAGAAGATCATGATTTCAAAAGAACAACACCAACTAGAGCCCATAATTTTTATTGGCTTGTGTTATTCTTGCAATAATTTTGGGGATAAAGCCATAAATTGTAGAGCCCATGCAAAGGGTAGAAACACTTGGAACAAAAGTATATACGAAAATCCAAAGAATCATTATGAAGGAAATTACCCCAGAAATCCTCGTGAGGCATTTTACATAAATTATAACAGTTTTAGTGCTCTGGGTTTTGAAATTGAACGCTACAAATGTAACAATTTTGGACACATAACCATAAATTGCAAAAGTGATTTGATAATTTCTTCAAGGGAAACTAGGTATGTTCCTTTCAATGATATAGGGGAACAACATAGAACTTGGAAAATGAAGCAAGAAGATTTGAAGGTTGAGGAATGTGGGTTTGCCTTACAAGCCCAAAATAGAAGAAGCCATTGGTATATTAACAGTGGATGCTCAAAGCATATGACTGGAGACAAAAATAGATTTGTAACATTTAATATAGAAAAAGAGGGGTCTGTCATGTTTGACAATGATAACTCAACCAAAATTATAAGAAACAGCACAACGAGTCTTGGAAACAAAGATGATATGGAAAAAAATGTCCTACTTGTTGCAAAAATGAAGCATAATTTGCTAAGTGTGAGCCAAATGTGTGACCAGGGACACAAACTTATATTCAATTCAAAAGAATGTGACATAAGGAAAGAAGGATCAGGAAGACTAGTGGAAACAACGACAAGGACTCCGAACACCATATACATATTGAATGAGATCAAAGAAGAAAGATGTTGTTTGGAAGAGAAGTTGAAATTTGGCTTTGGCATAGGAGAATGGGCCATATATACTTTGATAATCTTGTCAAGATCAATAAGAAATAATTTGTTTGAGAAATTCTATAAATTACAAATCCAACGAATAATATGTGCAAGCACTGTGAGCATTGAAAATAAACAAAAGTTGAATTCAAGACAAAGGAATACTCTATGACAAAACCATTGGAGATTGTACACACTAATTTATGTGGACCGATGAGAAAAAAAGGACTAGATGGTGAACAATACTTCATGCTACTCATTGATGACTACACCAAAATGACCTGGTTTTGCTTCCTCAAGAAAAATTCAAAATCTTTCAAATGTTTCAGGGTATTCAAGGAACTAGTTGAAAATGAAATTGATTTGAAAATCAAACTCTTAAGATCAGATAATGGAGGTGAGTTTACTTCAAATGAATTTAGGGATTTTTGTAAAGAACAGGGAATACAAAGACAATTCTCAACAACTGGAACACCTAAACAAAATGGAGCTATTGAAAGGAAAAATAGAATTGTACAAGAAATGGATAGAACCATGTTGAATGAATTCAAGCTAAGTGATATATTTTGGGGACAAGTAGTGCATATAATTGTTCATATCTTGAATACATGATTGATCAGAAGTAATAATGATAAGACTCCATATGAGTTATGGAAAGGAAGACCGACCAATGTCAAGCACTTTAGAGTGTTTGGAATCAAGTGTTGCATAAAAAGGGAAGACACGAAGATTGAAAAATTGGACTCCCGGGTGGACGAAGGAATATTTTTTGGGTACTCATGCAAAAGAAAAGCATATAAGTACTACAATATAAGACTCAACAAGATAGTGGAAATAATCAATGTAAAAGTTGATGAAACATATTTGATGAAGAATAGGAAGGAAAACATAAATTCAAACATCTTTGAAGAACAAGAAAATGAAGAACTGAAGCAAGAAGAAGAGGAAGAAGAACAAGAAGAACAAGAAGAACAAGAAGAGAAGCAACCAGAAGAAAAACAAGAAGAAAGAAACCAACAATATTTTCAGACACCTTCTAGGACACGTAACTGTCAGATTCAAAAGAATCATCCACCAGAACACATCATTAGAGATAGAAGTGTCAGAGTAGAAACCAGAAGAAGAAGGAAAGAACAAACACCTGAACAAGGACATTTTTCATTACTGTCCAGAGTGGAACCAAGTAACTTTGAGGAAGCTAGAAATGATGAACATTGGATCAAGGCTATGGAATAAGAACTAAATCAAATAGAGAATAATGAGACATGGGAATTAGTTCCAAGACCAAAGGAAAAAAATGTGATTGGGACAAAATGGGTCTTCAGAAACAAGCTAAATGAAGATGGACAAGTAACAAAAAACAAAGCAAGGCTAGTGTGAAAAGGATATGCTCAAGTTGAAGGAATAGATTTTGAAGAAACCTTTGCTCCCATGGCCAGAATGGAATCAATCAGAATGTTCTTGGCTTATGCATGCTCCAAAAGGATCAAAGTGTATCAGATGGAAGTCAAATCATCTTTTCTAAATGGAGAATTAGAAGAAGTCTACATAGAACAACTAGAATGGTTTCTACTATCAGAAAGTGAAGACTGTGTTTGCAAATTGAAGAAAGATTTGCATGGAATTAAGCAAGATCCAAGAGCTTGGTACTCAATGTTGGACATGTACTTACAACAACAAGGATTCAAAAGGGGAAATGCAGATAGTAACCTCTACATAAAAGTGGATCAAGGTAGTATGATTATTATTGAAGTGTATGCTGATGAAATCATCTTTGGAAGTGATAATGAAAGATTGAGTCAAAATTTTTCCAAGGATATGCACAATGAATTTGAAATGTCCCTACTTGGGGAGTTGGATTTGTTCTTGGGACTCCAGATATCTCAGCTAGATGAAGGCATTTTCATTTCCCAAAACAAGTATATCAAGGAATTGTTGAAGTTCAAAATGGAAGACTATAAACCTATGAGTACTCCTATGGTTACCAATTGCAAGTGTAGCAAAGATGATGAATCTAAATAAGCGTATTAAAGGCTCTACAGATCAATGATTGGTAGTCTACTCTATGTGGCAGCTTCAAGACTAGATGTAATGCAAGCAGTTGGACAGGTCGCAAGATTTCAAGCGACACCAAAGGAAACCCATGTTCTAGTAGTGAAAAGGATCTTCGTATATCTTAAAGGAACACCAGATTTTGGTCTATGGTATCCGAAAGGAAATTAGTTAACTATGGTCACCTACACAAATGTAGATTGGGTAGGAAGTATTGATGACAAAATAAGTACACATGGAGCATATTTCTACTTAGGTAACTTCTTAGTGTCCTGGTTGAGCAAGAAGCAATCTTCAGTGTCCTTATCCACAACAAAAGAAGAATATATCGCAACATCAACATGTTGTACTCAGATTCTCTGGATGAAGAAAACCCTACAAGACATACAAGTGAGATATGATGAGACTATTCCAATACTTTGTGACAACACCAATGCTATAAGCATCTCCAAGAATCCAATGATGCATTCCAAGACCAAACATATTTCTATTAAGTTCCACTTTATGCGGGAACAAGTCATAGAAAATAATATCAAGTTGGAGCACATCAGGACAAAAGAAAATATTGTAGACGTATTCACAAAGCCTCTTCCTAAGGAGACGTTTGAGTATTTTTGACAAAAACTAGGAGTAATTTCTTCTCCAAATTGATTTCCATAATCTTCTGCAAGAACAAAAAGGGGAATATTGTCAGGGGGATTTACCATTTTCCATTGATGTCAAATGGGAGAGAAAAATAGTAAAACTAGAAGCATGAAGACAGGGTGAGTCAACATGAAGAAAATAGGACATTACATTCATTGGCATCAAAGCATGAAGATAGGGGGAGTGCATTTGTTTTACTAAGTTTCCATCAATTCCAAATGGGGAGATTGTTGGAAAATTGGTTGTCATCGATGTCAACCTTAGAAGAATCCCTATAGAAAATCTCAGAAGCCCCTAAAAGTGATGATGATGTGTCCACTTGAAGAATCCTTGAAGAGCCTTGAAGGAGCCTTGACATAAGTGTATATAACTCCAAAGTGGTCCCATTATGGTGTAGCTTTTAATCATGGCCCTCACAGGATGAGATAAGATGTGGTTGTTTCCACATGCCCAGTTTGAGTTGTACACAAATGAATCCTTGAAGAAGCAAAGTGAAGAAGCTAAAGCAAGAGAATCATCAGCAAGTACACATGGCAGAACAACTCAGTGCCTGAGGACCAATTTGGAATCTCGAGCACTTTCCGTTATTGTAATCTTTTGAAGCTGATAGAAAACAAAAGAGGAAAGATCACGCGCGTGGAAAAAATGAGCACGCGTGACCTGAGAGATTAACCCTAGTCTCGATGTAACCGCAATTAGATAGTAGTTAGTTGTTTTTCTTTTGAATAAAGAGAGGTTTCATACACCCATAAGAGGGGTTACAAGAATTATGAGCAAGTAGGAATTTGTGAACAATAGTTGTTGCTTTGATTTTAGATGTAACCATTTTCTTGATTTTGAATGAAGATAACAGAGGAAAATCGATCCAATGTATTGTGTGCATAGTGTTTTAAATTTCCTTGTTGTTGTCCTAATATTTTCAAGAATGAATGAATCTTGCTACGAGTGTATGTAGCTTTGAAATGCTTGCATAAGAATTTAAATGGTTTTTTTCTTCGTGAGCCGGTGCAAGGTGTGCACACAGTCTGCAAGGAGTGCATTGACAGGGTTTGTTTCGACTCGTAAATGTCAGAAGAAATAGCATAAGACTTTCTTTGCATGACGTGTAAAGCGACTGCCACAAGGAGTGCAATGTGGTCACAAGAACTCATATCTTGTGTAAATATCTGTTGCAAGGAGTGCACAGACCTGGAATTCGATGAAGAGTCAAAGTGACTCCATAAAGAAGTCGAAGGACAAGAGTGGAAGAACGCTAAGAAGGCGAGAAAGGATTCTTTTCAAGAATCTTTGGATCTGAGGTTGGCAAATTTCCCAGAAAAGAAAGAAGTTCTTGGGAGATCAGAGTCTTTGGAGAGATCAAGCTAAGGAGAAATAACACTTTCCAATAAGCGCGAACGAGAGCCAAGAAATTGAATCATAGGAAGGATAAAGGTCAGAGCCTTTAAATCCTTTCAATAATATTCTAAGTCTGAAGAAAGATTTAGCTCAAAGGGAAGATCTGGACCATCTGATCAACATCTAGACAATGAGGAGTAAGCGCAGAGGAGAAGAGATCTCAGTTGTTTGATCAGAGCGCAAATAAAGGATCTCGACCGTTCGATTTGAGTACCTAAAGATCGTAGCCGTCCGCTCAAGGTAAAGTGCACTAACATTAAAGATTTGAAAGTGTACAGGAGAATCGAACTTACGAAACTCCAAAATCATCAGAGCCGTCCATTGTCAGGAAGGACACATGGCGAGAGATCAACAATTTGCTGACTCATGACTCGAAAGAAGTCAAAGGAAGAGTTACAAGAACTCGCGAAACGCGAAATCGCGACATGATCTGAGCCATTGATCAAAGGAGATATCTAGAACATTGATACAATGCCATCGCAATTTCGGCTATCGAGAGAACAATGGCCAGGAGACTCCAAAGCCACGAAATGCGAAATCTCGATTTGATCACAACCGTTGATCAAAGGAAGGATCTGAACCGTCAATCCAACGACATCGCAATTTCGTCTATCAGGAAAACAGAGGCATGGAGACTTCCAAAGTCGCGAAACGTGAAATGCCAATTTGATCACAACCATCAATCAAAGAAAGATCTGGACCGTAGATATAAGGTCATCACGATTTCGGCTATCTAGGGAACAGAGGTAGCAACACTCCTAGAATCGCAAAACGTGAAATCGTGACACGCCTTTCGATTAGGCAACTAGTCAATGTAATATCCCTCAGCCGAACCCAAATGTAAATATTATCCAAGTATATACTACGCAGTAAAGGGATGTAATGTGCACATTTCTGAATACCACGCACAGTAACTAAGGTGCGCACAACCTTAAAGACAGAGGATACAACGCATAGTAACTAAAGAGCACGCAACCTTGAGGTCAGTGGATATCGTGCACAGTAACTAAAGTGTGTGCACTATTAAGGTCATCGAACCTTTGTGTATATAATATGCATTATAGGCTGGTGAGCTAGTATTATAAGCCATAATGCTTATGTCTTGGAATTAGGCCAGCGTGCCTAGATGTTAAAGGCTAGAGCACATATTTTGTATATATCTCATGATTAATATAAAAATACATCGCTGCGCGCAGACTGATCATGATAAAAGAGAAGTGGGACTAGATTCCACCAAATAGGGAAAGGGAGGGCCTAAAGTTAAGAACAGGGCTAAGCTAGAGAGATTAAAGCCGAAAATAAATATTATATTAATATTTCTTAAAAACATAAAGTATGGATAATTAATTTATCCTAAGTCCTAAAGTAGGGGACAAGTGTATCCGAGTAGCTTCCAACATGAAAAGTGTCAAGTTGGAGACATGCATACTGATTGCCGAGACTTAGTTCCTTTGGGGGGGGGGATTGACCATTGTGAAAGGGGAGAATATTACCATTTTTTCCTTCAACCAGAGAACCAATATCCACAATACATTCTGTCATTCCTTGAGCTACCTCGTATCTTCCTACCACCGTACCCAGACCATATTAATATCCATTCCTGTTGGTGTCCCTGTCAGCTTGGGAGAGGGATTGAGGAGGTAGGTTGTCAGGCCCGTGACCAATTCTCTGAGTGAGGGAATTGCTGAGGATCGATTTCCTGAAGGTGATAAACTGCAGCTACAACGCTCTAAAACTTCCAGTCCGACCTGTTGCTGAAGCCCTGGAAGGGAAGCGGGGAAGCCGAAGGACTGTTGAGAAGAGAAGGGGCACACTTCCTTGGGTGGGACAAGCATGTGGGGAAGGAGAGGCTATAGGCTGTGGTTTAGTGAACACCTAAGAGGGAGTATTTTTGGTTGACCGTGAACCTTTAGCCGAGTTAGGAATCCATTTCTCGGGTGGAGCCTAGTCCCAACTCGGGGGTGACTCATTGTTGAGAGTGACAAACAATGTAGTCTAAGGCTGTGAGGTTCGTGGATGGTCTGCACGTAGTTGGTGACATTCTTACTAAGATAAGTACCGGTTATGTGTTGAATTCCATGCTGCATTGTCATTTATGTGTTATTTTATGGGTTTTATTGCTTGTGTGAGCATAACTGTCCATATGTTTAAGGATATACCCTGTATACGCTGCATGCCTGTGTTCACTGTTAAATCAGTCTGAAAATCGTATAAAATTGTATATTTACAGAACACAACTGGTTGTTTATCTTTTATATGTGAAGCTTCTGCTAGAGCATTATATGTATATGTTTAATGTGCATGTAGTTCAGTATGTATGTATGCCTGTGTGTGTATATATGTATTTAGAGAGATGAAAAAAAAAAGGTTATGTGACATACCTTAGTTGAATACTGGGTGTTACATTATGTTGTCAGAACTAAGCTAAGTGTCTGAGTAAGTGACATTCCCCGTTCATTGGGTGGATGGGGTGTGTTACAGTATGGTATCAGAGTGTCAGTTTCCAACACTGAGCCTAAATGGTCCTGTTATCGCTCAGTTTGTAAGTCTCGGTCAAGTAGCTGGAAGGTAGGGACCAAACTGGCGTAACAGGAGCTTCCCCACCCACT
>ML816987.1:15128-77416 GCA_009831015.1 Picea engelmannii
TTCATTGTCTGACTAGTAGATTTCATCATGTTATAATCGTAGATTTCGTCATGAATTTTTTATATTTTAGATACTCCTTATTAATAGTGTATAAACAAGTTACATCAACTACAAACTAAAGTTAATCACTACATCTAGAATTGCATGTGATTATAAAAAATTGAGAGAAGCAACATCACATATAAGAAAAGGGTATGTGGATTTTATTGAGAAAGTTGAAAGAAATATACTTTATTTATATTGCAAGAGTATGATATATAATCATAAGTTCATTTGTTAAAGGTTCTTAGTCATAAGCCAAGAAAGTTCAAGGTGGCTAACCATAAGCTAAGATAGTTGAAGGTGGTTAGTTAAAAGTGATTGTTATGTGCCTAATCACGACATAGATAACATCTTTATAATAAGGACATATATGTGTACAAATGTTTCCTTTATATAATAACGACATATATACCTAACATAAGTTTAGGGTTAGTGTTTAGGTATATTATTGTTATAAACATGAGTTTCCTCCCTATCTTTTATATACCATAACTTATCATTTATCAATATAACAATCAACTTCAAGATTTTATTCATGGAGATTTATTCCTTCATTTAATTGAATTAGTAAGTGCTAGCCAACAATTAGGTGTGCAAGTATCCCAACCATTATTGCCACTGTTATATTATTTTCAATTTATGCAAGTGTGATCCCATTTGTGTACTAGGGATGTAACAAGTGGTATCAAAGCTTCAATCAAGCTTTGTTGGTGGTTTTTTGTTAGTTCTTAAAAATAAAGGAGAGAAGAAAATGGCAATCAATTACTATCATTTCACCGATTAGGGTAGAGTTTCAAGAGCACTTCCATATCTTTATCAATGAAAAGAGAGAAACATTCTAGCTACAATTGAAGGGAAAAGGGTATGTGGATTCCATAAACCTAGAATATTATGGAATCCACATACCCTTTTCCATAGAATATACTAACTAGATCCAAAAACCAAAGACATGAAATATGGTACTACACATATAATATATTATCAAGGAAAAAACAAGCTACATGAAATTTGAACATTTGAACAAAAATTTACAAGTTAAATGAGTACATCAATAAAAAAAACATACTAACCTTGCAAGTTCAAAAACCGAGCTATGTAGATCGAGAATTGAATTTGTTCAACCAGTGGGTGACGGAAAAAATAAACAAATCAAACAAAATCCATGAATAGTGTCGCAACTATAGCAATTGTGTCGCAGAGTCTCTTAAAGTCACGTATATATAGATCAACTAGTCAACTACTCATTAGCACTGACCAATGAGATAGGCAAAAATTTTGTGGCAATAGCGACGAACCTTCGTGGAAATAGCGACAAACTTTTGTGGCAATAGCGACAAAAATAACGACCAAGTTAAAAACCTATTTGTGGCTATATCGACGAACTTTCTTGGAAATATCGACGAAAATCCCTCCCTATTTAAAAAAAACATGAAAAATAATGGAAACGTGGAAAATTTTCGTGGAATAATCCACCCATATGTAGTAGTGAATAGATCACCCCTGAGCCAGGGATATGACTTCACTAGGGAAAAGGTGCTCTCACCAGTCCCACTAAGGTCAAACAACACTCAACAAAATAAAATCCATGGGCACCAACTCCAATAGTAGTTCCACCTCACAACCACTCATTTCGTTCAACATATTCCACCCAAGGAAGTGTACACCTTCACTACTCCATAGACCTTCATCTATATGACTTCCCTTCCAAGGATTCAAAAATAGGATGACTAGGAAGTCTCAAATCTCCGTGGCACTTGGAACACATGGTTTATCTCAACGAGTTTATAGGAAACCCAATAGGTCGGCACATAGGGAAAACTATCCCAACAATTTCCCCACTCAAGGAGATTTTCTCCACAAGGTAGACATCCTATTTCTTCACACCCAAATAACCAAGGATTTATAAGGTGTTAACTCTCGTGGCTTATAGCTCCACCATATCACTCTCCAATAGGAAACATGGTCATATTTTCTCAAACTAGTGGTAGTTTGAATGATTGATAGTAAACCCCCAAACACACTAAACCTCCAACTTAAGTATGCATGCACTTCCCATCCCACTTGTAATACAAGGAACCCCCTTGATCCCAATTGGTAATTCGTCCCTCTCCCTTAGGAACTTAGGATAATCATAACAAAAAGAGTTAGGACTTTAGGAATACAATATTATATTTCGTTGGATTAACACCATAGTACAAGCCCTTCTCATAAGCCCCTTATATATTTCCCTCTTGTGGAGTCATATTCTCCCATACTCTTTTCATACTGAGGTATGCAATGGTGATGCATTTTTATTAGTTTGACTGTGTAACTACAAAATACAAAGATTGGGTCATCAAACACAAATTACAGGCTCATTAGCCTCATATATCACAGGCACCCTGGCCTACAACATCCTAGCTCATGAGCCTATATGAACAAATATACATTTGTATATATAGTTGCCACCTGGGGGGTATTACAGGACATAGGTTCTTGGGTGAATCGATGTTTCATAGAGAGCAGAGGGATGTTGCAATCGAGAGGTAGCATGAGTATTGCTCCCACAATTTATCTTATTTCCCCCAATTTTAGTATTGCAGCCCCCAGTTGTGTGACCAAGATGTGGAAATAATGGGTTAAATGAGGTCTGCATGGGTAATGCTACTTTTTGAGGTGGAAGTGTAGGTATTGGCACCATAGATGGTGGTTTAAAATACCAAATAGGTATTTCTAGCACAATGTTGAGAAGCATGAGTGTAGTTTCTACCTGGTAAATCATAACTCCTGGTGGTGGGTAGAAGAACAGGATCAAGGTTAGGGGATGAGGAATGTCCTGCGAAGACGTAGGTTGGTGATTTGTGGATGTCATATTAGGAGTATATGAAGAATTTGTTTCTTCCATAAAAAAAAGTGATAGTGCACACTTGTGCAGAATATGAGGGTGGTATACATGGTGGTTCACCCTCATATGTGCCAAAGAGCGAGGGGTCTTGAAAGATTCCTTGAACCATTTCCACGAAAGATGGGAATTATGGTTGTGCCCCAATGAGAGGAAGGATGTTATCCAAATTCACAGTAGGGAGAGGTTTGTAATGTGTCAGTTGGTCAATTGTGATGACATTCCCATTTTGAGGGAAGATCATGGTGCAAAACACAGGTGAAGTGACTGACTTCATTGAGTACATGTAACTACATCCAAGGAGAATGTTGTAGTCCAAGGGGTAATCTATGGCCTCGATGTCAATAAAGACTATTTTTCTTGCTATCTCTACAAGGATGTTTTGAAAAATCCCTTCAGGTTGGGATGGATGACCATCATAGGCTTGGAGGGTAATAGCAAAAGGGGTCAACTCTAGGGAGCCTAGCTTCTTCCAAACACTTTTGGACATAATGCATGTGAATGCTCCCTGATCGATTATGCATATGTGAATGGTGATGTTTTGAACTATGACTGATATTTGGAAATGGACCAAGGAGGGGAGTTGATCTTCTGAGTTATTCAAATCAAATGTAAAGAGGCATGAGTTAGAAGGATCAATTGCCCTCAATGTTGATAACAAATATTTCCTTTGTGAAGGAAAGGTTTGCAAGACCTCAAGTACATACATGGATATAGGATATTGAGAAAAGTAATTCATGATGTTATATTTGTGAACTACTCATGCATGTGAGTTATTAGTGGTACATTATAGGGACGCCTTTCTTACTCTTGGAGTAGGGTCACCACTAGAACGTGGGATCATCAAAGGTGGACTAGATGGTGATTGGGTGGAATCTGATGTGGTCGGAGGTAAGTCAAGAGGCATAATGTATTTATGTTTGTGGGTTTGAAGATGAATATCTATGGTGTCCATGAGGATGATATAGTTAGAAGAAGTTTTAGTTTGAGCTTGTCCCAGTTGGGTATTGTCCAATTAGCCAAGTGGAGGGCTCAGTCTCTTGTTGTGTAGCCACAACTCTTCGTTGGGGGAAGGGGTTGTGTAATACTACTAGTGGAAGAGGTTGTGGGAAATTATGTTGATTCAGTGGGGTACTCTGAGGGGTCAAGGAGTCTTGAGTGGTCATAGATTCCTTCATCCTTTTGAAAAATACGATTTAGAGGAAGTGGTGATTATAATGTTCGTACTCACCACATAATACACGAGGGAAGTTTTTTTGAAGGTTATTGTTCTTCCCCTATCATTGTCGGCCACTATTGTTGTTAGTGTTCTAGTTCTGATTATCAATATTAGGATTTCCCCCTATTTTATTATTTTGTTGTTGGGGTTGCCCCCCTGTCCTTGGTTGGCATTGGGTTTATTCTTTCCCTTTTTCTTTGTATTTTTTTGTTGGGTGGAAAGGTTGACCATGTTAAATTTTTCAAAGGATTGAACCTACTATACTAGCGAAGGTTGGAAAAAATTAAAGCCAATATACTATTGGGAATATGGTGGCATATCATTGGGTGGATGAGAACCATGGAATAGATAGTATGGGTTGTTCAATTGTGGATTCCCATATGGGTTGTATGATGTTGACGTCCCTCTGCTACAACTTGGGTTGACATAAGGCCCATGTGTATGCAAGGGAATTGGCAAACATGGAAAGGGTAATGGATTCATGGGATGCATAGTGTTGTGTCTACCAGCTATTAGAGGAGAGGAGGATGGGAATGGGCTACTGGGTGCATATGTCATGCCCATGGTAGTAGGGTAGAAATGTTCTCCTATGTAAGGGTTATTGTATTGAATAGTGTTGTATGGAGGTGTAGGGATACCATATGGGTTGAAGTGGTTCATGGAACCGATCAGTCTATTTTTCAAGTGGGATGTTCCAAGTTTCTTTTGACCAAGCGATTGCAGTCAAGGAGCATCAAGGAACTAAGAGTAAATCAAATCGAAGTGTTTGGTTTTGTTTATGGCCTCTTATTCACTTTTTGGCGTGGCGATGGCAGCGTCTTTTATGATGAGGGGAAAAATACACTTGAGGAAACAATCAATGAGTAGTTCCTTGGTAACATCAATCTTACACAATATTATTCATCGATGCCATTCGTGGATATGATCCATGATGTGGGTGGAAATATTTTGATGAAAATATGTGAGAATTTCCAAACCAATGTCATGGTGAAATGGTAACTGAAAGAAAGATAAGAAAGTATTTTCTAAGGATTTGAAGGTTGCATGGGACCTTGATTTTTCATCTACATACCATTTCACTGAGAGACCAGTTAATTTTATTTGAAATAGACTTAGCCTGATAGAATCATTGGTGATGTTATTGGATGATCATTAGAGATGGAAAGCCATGACATGGTTGGTCGGGTCTTCACCTGGCTTCCCATCAAACTTGGGAATGTATGAGAAGATATTGGTCAGCATGGGTGGACAAGTGGCATCATGTAAGATGGGATCATTGGTGAGCTCCGTTAAAATGAGAAGATTCAACAAAGCCATGTATTGTAGTTTTTGTGTTCCTACCATTATGGTTGAATGCCAAGGATTGATTCCTGATGAGGAAGGGCTACTGGATTTTTGGGTAGTTTTTCCTAGCATGGTTGATTCAAGCAAGTTTGAACCAAGTACTATTGCACTCATAGGTGATGGTGAGTGAAGAGATCGAACTAGTAAAACAGTCATACCAGGGATACCTCCCAACATTGGTGGGAGGTCGAGCAAGCATATAGAATGTCAAGTGGATAATGGGTTCACTATGATTCTAGAATAACAAATGTGTGTGTGATTTGGTAAGTAAAATACAATTAACTATTACTTTTGAAATAAATATGGCCTACTTTAACCAAAAACAAAGTTGAATGTGGTAAGTGTATATGGATACAACAAACATACATATATCATCTTAAGTAAAATGTTTGGGTAGGGTGGGACTATTTCCATGCAGGGGAGTGAAAAAATAAAAGTACGTGTCCTAAAGACTTGGTATCCTTCCTCTAAAAACGTCATTGGGCCTTCCAATATCTTTCGACAATGGAGCATGAACCCACCATAAGAAAGACTAGTGAAGGTATGGAATATTAGTTAAAATGAGGGGTAAAGGGTGCATGTCCTAGATTAATTGATGACATTTCCAAATAACCATTCAAAATATTACCTAGGTGCAGTTGCAACCCATAACTTCCACCTCTACAAAAATCCTAGTTTTTGGCCACTAGGTTACCTCCTTCAAGTGTGGACAGGGGACTCTTGGCCTCAAAAAGTAGTCACGGGTTAGGAAACCTCACAAGAGATGGGTGGCTCAAGAAGGCTCATAGGAACAACCGAACCTAAGCCTTTGTCCCTTCACAGGTATCTCCCTACCTTGATGTATCACACTTGAGATGAGGGATTTTAAGTACCCTAAACAGTCAATTGTTATGTTTCAAATGAAAAGCAATTATGGGGGGTTGTTTGGATGCATGCCCTAGAAATCCTAACCTGAACTAAAATTTTGTTTTGTGACCTTACAAATGAGGATTTTAGTATGTTCTTTAGAGTTGTGTTTTTTTAATTTTGGGATTGGGATCACGAGCCAATCCATTTGCTTATGGGTATGGTGAGGAATTTCTTTAGAACTCTCAAGTTTTTCGGATTCTCCTAGATTGCTTTTAGGCACAAGGGGAAGAACATACTCAACAAAAGAGGACTCTGAAAATATTTTTGTGTGTGAGTGCAAAATGTGTGCAAGGGTGAAGTGTGAAAAAATATTTTTATGAGCAGAATTGCAACATGTAGGTGTCGTGGATCCTGTTACTTTTCCCTGACTAAGCTCTAAATGTGATTTGCAACCTTCTAAAATTGTAAATTGCTTGGAAATGAAAACTAGTCCTAGATAGTCAAGATGCTACATCATATTCTTAGTGTTTTGATTTGTTGGCTAGAACATATTTTTTGGGATAACAATAGATTGTATTTCTGAACACGGTGGGAAAAAGAAAAGGATGTAACTTCAACATTCACGTGCCAAAATTGTATCCTATTTTGAATCTCATCCTTTTGAGGGAGGAAACTCTCACTCTCATGAACCAATAAATATAAAGATTGTGCACTACTATAAAATCGATCAAAAAAAAATTTCACAAATTCTTTAACATGAGTATTTGAAGGAATTATAAGCTCCATCCATGTTTTCTATAAATTAACCTAGGAACTGTAGGCTATGTTCATTCTTTTTTCAAGGATTAACATTTCTTGGGGTAAGTTGTCAAAAGTATCTATGAATGTTTATTTAGGAGAAATTTGAAGGATGGAAATTTATCTTAAAGTGTAGAAACCTTGGTGAATCTTAGTAGTTTTTAATATGGAAACTTTAAAATGTTAGGTGATATTTTTGTAAAAATATTAATTTCAAAGGATTTTATATAGTTTCTATACAATTTTGGCAATTTTTAAGGTAAAATAATTTTACCCTGTAGAATTTGGATGAATCATTTGTCTAAGTAGAATTTGAGTGAATCATTTGTAGAAGTAGAATTTGAGTGAATCATTTGTAGAAAAAATAGAAATTCATGAATCTTGTTATGGGATAAAAACATGGAAAAATAGTCAATGTGTGAAATTTAACCCTTAAAACTTTCCATTGCTCCATTAAAATAGCTTATCATTCTTGTTGTAATTTTACGATCTTTTTGTATAATATAAGTTGTATTTTATAATGCATTTCTCAACAAAAAAAAATAACACACTCCACATATAAGGGGTTGCAATAGTCCATACCAAGCTACGTAAACCCTAACATATGAGCTATTGAGAATGTAGACTATAAGAATAACTCTGGTTGGAATGTGAAAAATAATTGAAATAATTAAAAGCCAAATTTGTTAAATGACATTAAAATTCTAAGTGTGAAATTTGTTAAATGACATTAAAATTTTAAATGTGAAAATTGAATAGAAAAAAATATATATAAAATTAAAACAAAAAACAGTGATGACAAAGAAAAACCTAAATTCCACCAAAAACTTACTACATCAAAATACAATGTTGTAAGTCACTTAACTTGAAAAAAAATATCCACATAATAAAATCATACATTCAAACTCAAATATATACCTAAAACAAATTGGTATTTTCTCTTTACATCAAAAAAAGTCCAAAAATTCAATTTGTCAGCTTTACTAAAACTGAAATGCAACATTACACTCAAAATAGCAACTAAAAACACACATCAAAGAAGTGTAAAACTAATGAAAATTTCATAACCTTTACATTCACCCAACCTAAAAAAAGCCCTCATACAATGCAATTGACACGTGCTTAACAAGCCCACCCTACACACCACACCTTCGATCTACATGATGCCATTGAAAATGGAATACATTGAGTCATAAAACCACTAAATTTCAATGGAATGCATCTCAATCCTCACCCCCATAAATTCATCCTCACCCCCAATTTAATTCTTCTTTTTGTTTGGTTTCTTCCGCATCCCGAAATCCACAACCCCACCCTACACACCACACCTTCAACCATAAGTGATTACGAGAGGTGTTAATTTTAAGCATTAATTGGAAACCTCAATCTATGTAATAATTAAGGGGTGATTAACTGCTCTCAAGGTTTATCTCCAAAATCTTCTATAATTGTGTTAAGCCATGAATCTAGTTGCCAGGGAATTGATAGAGGTATTGTTTAAACATTCCACTTTTTTAACTTTTTCATTAGAATTTTAGGAAATAGATCTTTGTGAAATTTCTATTTTCTATTGTTTAAATTGCATTTTTGAATGCATAAATAGATTCAGCACTATAAAAAATTCTCTAGACACTTGAATTATACAGAGGCAGTCACTCAAATATGGAGTTTCAACTAATTTTGACAAAATTTTAGTAAAAATTGATCAAAAATATGCCCATAAAAACTCCAAAAAATCAAATGTTTGAACTAAACAATTTATAAAAATAATACAACATAAAAACTCCAAAAAATAAAATGTTTATACTAAGCGATTTATAGAAATAATACAGCTAACACAGACTAGAAGTTAAAATCAATTAATATGTAAACTTGAAATTGAAAAGGACCACATTGTACTATAAATTATTTTTATAAATTTATGTATTTTAAATTGTTTTTTTTTCAAATCACATAAAATTCATATCTATTATAATGAAGCATCAATCAAAAATTAAAATATTGAATTTTAAAATTTTCATTTTTAAAAAACTTATTAAATAAAAATAGGTATTACAAACCCATTTAAATTAATATAAAGTGAAAAAAATTAACTTAACAGCTATCTCAGTATAGCCACAAAAGGTCCAATATATCAACTATTCCAATTTAACTTGAATAAAGACCTAAAAAATTACTCTAAACACCATGGCCAACAATATACAACCTGTTGTGCTGCAACATTAAATGCAACAACAGATGGTATATATATCTGGATATATCCAATCACATATATACATCTTGATATATCCAACGATATATATACCACCTGTTGCACAGCATGTTGTATATAGCTAGCAGTGAATAATGCCCAACAAGATTATAACATTATACAAATGAAGATTACAATAAAAAGTAATGCAAATAACATGCATAATACTCAACAAAACTACAACACCATACAAATAAAAGCTACAACAGATGATATATATCTCTAGATATATTCAATCATATATATACGTCTAAATATATCAACTATGTATATACTACCTGCTGCGAAGCATGCTGTATATATCTAGCAGTGAATAATGCCCAACAAGGCTACAACACGAAATTCATCAAATGATGGATACATAAATGACCAGAAATCTCACTATCCTATACTCAATGACCACAACCACAAGCTTTCATATCACTCATCCTTTCATATCACTCAATGACCACAACCACAAGCTTTCATATCACTCATCTCAAATTTAAAGTTTAAAGACCAAAACCTTTTACTTCATTTAGAATCTCTATCAAAACCTTTTACTTCATTCATTTCAATAGAGATTTAATAACCACAGCCACTTGATAGAGTATGCACCAAGAATTCCCAACTTCTTGGAGTTGGATAATTTAGATAATTAGTATGCACCAAGAATTCCCAACTTCTTGGAGTTGGATAATTTAGATAATAACCACAGCCAGGAAGTAGTTGGAGTTGAATAATTAAGATTCCCAACTTCCATAGGTATTACATTCCATATGCATATGGAATTGAGATTTAATAACTACAGTCACTTGATATATTATGCACTTAGAACTTTAAAGTAGTTGGATAATTAAGATTTCCAACTTCTGTAGGTATTGTATATGATTTATGAAATTTAAATCTTAATTTGTAAATCATTTTATCATCTCTTTTTTGAAAAAGATATATGATTTATGAAATTTAAATTCTAATTTGTAAATCATTTTTTCATTTTTTTTTTAAATTATATAAAATTTAAAATATAAATTAAAAAAAAAATTATTAAATAATATATAATTAATATAATATTTATTATAAAATTAATAATTATTAAAAAAAAATTAATAATAAATATATGATGTTTACATTATATTTATAATCATATCTATATAAGTTTTGTATAGGTAAAAGGATGGTATTTGAAATTTTAATTGTAGATCATAGTTTATTTATGAAACAAGTGTCAACATTCGTTTATGAAACAAGACATTATTACTCAAGTCATTAATGATATTTTATAAATATTATTTTTTTCCTTTCAATTCAATTTCTCATATCAATTGTAAGGACAAGGACTTTTTTTTAATTTCTTTACCTTGTATACATTAATAATTAAAGTTATACCATTAATTTGAATGGTTATATTTATAGTTAAGGACTTTCTTTAAGGAGTGGCAAGTGGGTGTATTATTTTTCATTTGGGGAAAATCAAGAATTGTTTTATGAATGGAGTTCAAGAATAGCCACAAATAATTGTGGTGAGGCGTATGCTTTTTTATAGGAATTACTCTCTATAAATGGAGCTAAAGTGCTTTTTTATAGGAATTACTCTCTATAAATGGAGCTAAAGTGAGAACACTGATTGTTATTGGAGATTCAAGCATAATTATTAATTTTATGAATAAGAGCTAAAGTGAGAACATTGATTGTTATTGGAGATTCAAGCATAATTATCAATTTTATGAACAAGAATTAAGAGTAAGCTAGCATGCCTCATTGCGAGAATAAAAAAGGAGACCCTTCAATCGAATGATGTCACATTTTTCTAAATCTGAGGGCTCTAAATCATCAAGCGAACACCCTTGCAAATAAGGCCTCAAAATTGAACAAAGGAAGTATAAGGAAAAATGGGGGTATTTCTTTCCAAGCTATCCCCTAAAGGTTCCAAGTTAATTACCTCTAAATTGCATCAAGAAAAAGTTAGTGGAGATAGGTATGCAAGGAGACTGCTCTGAAAAACCAGAGACTAATGGCGGTCAAGCATATTCCAGGCTATTTGCCTAGTCTGGGGCCAGTCAGCAACTAGTTTTTTTTAACCATTACTGACTGATTGTCTTCCTTTCTGTATTGCGTTGTCCTTCTCCTTGATTATTGTAGCTACTGGTCGAGCCTTATTTCACTATTTTCAAGGTTAGTTTTTTATTGTCTTGGTGTCTCTGTCTTTGATTGTTTTTTGTCGTTTTGGTATTTGATGGCTCCCACTGCCAAAACCGACTTTCTAGAAGATGTCTTAAAGCTCATGAATCCTGAGGATGAGATTTCCTGGCACAAAGAAGGTCTTTTCAACGAGACAAACTCATTGAGATTATCTACTCCCTGTCCACCTACTTCAAAGTTCACTAGAGCCCAACAGAAAAGGAACAACTCTCTAGTCCTTTTTCCCTTCACAGGGAGGGATTTCTTCCTTACCTTGTGGTCCAATCCTCACTAAGGAGACCGCTTCGTATGTCTTGTCCTTCAAATCACCTCTTAAAAGAGCTCTCGAAGACGATCAAACTACCAGCCAGTCAAACTTGGAGACGGGATCTGTAGAAAGACAAGTTATTACTCATAGTTCCCCTCCTCGAACTAGGTATCCAAAGAAGGTTTGGAAACCAAACAAGTGAGTACGAAAAATGGTGTTGGGGCTGGATGTTGGCCTTGAAGAGACTTGTAGACTGGTGCTTTGTGATCTGGTTGGAAGACTTTCTTATTCTTACTTGGCCTCCAGCTCAGTCTCTACTTGGATGGATAAAGCCTGGAAACCTCTACTTGGATATGTCTCATAGGTTGTCTATCTTACTAAGGGTTGGTTGGGGATTATCTGTAAGTCCCCTAAAGATGCATCTTTGCTCCTGAGCAAGTTCTGGATTCTAGGAGGTAGCAGTTTAATGCTCAAACGTTGGAGGGTGTCCTTTAACCCTCATACTGAGTATTTCCACCTAAGACACCTTTGGGTACTTATGTCGGGTCTCCCCCTACATTTGTGGAACGCGGGAGCCTTCAGAGCCATTGGCAACTCACTAGGTCATTTTATCTCCCTAGACCAATCCACTTTATTAAATCCATTAAGGAAAGTGGGTCGGATTTTAGTTGAGATTGATATTCATGAAGGACTTCCTGAATTGATTGATATTGAATGGCACGGACATCACTTGAAGTAGTGGACTACCAAGGCATACCCTTCAGATGTAGTATATGCCACAACACAGGCCATTTACGTCGTGACTGTAGAGGACCGACATCAGAAGATATCTCTAAAGACTCGCTACTCCAAGATGATCCTCCAGAGTATATGCCTGAAGTAGACCCCCTTGAGGACTCTACTTTTCACTATGCAGCAAGACAAGAACACCCAATGGAAGATTCAAACTCATTGGTGGGTAAGTTACAAACCTTCTGTCCCTCCTTGTATTTCTCTTTATCGTCCTGGGAAAAGGTTGCAATAGAGGCTTCTCCTTGGTTGTTTGATTCTATTAAGTGTGTCTCTCCATTGACTGATAAGTCTTATGTGACTGAAAATCCCCTCTCCTCAAGTATTCCTTTGCCTAAGACTTCATTAACTCCCATTGATGTATCTTCTCCTTGAATTATTCTTGGAAACTCTCTCCCTATCCCGATCACTACATTATCCTGCTCACTGTTAGCTTTGGCTTCTCCCTCCTTTTCGCCTAGCATACTTTCCTCAGAGTAGGCCATTTCACCTCCTTTGCCTCTTCCGATGGAGCCTGTTGTGGAGCTTGGTCTTAGATATTCAAAGGAGAGTGATTCTACTCTTAATATTGTACTCGACTGATTGATATCATTCCTTAAGGATAATGGAGAGGCTATCAAGTTTCCTATCCATAAAGGAAAAACCCTACTCATTCCCACTGTACTTGTCGAGTCCTCTACTTCAAACTCTCCCCAAGCAAAGAAAGTGAATGATTATGCTTGGTCCAGAGGTCTTGGCCTTGAACTCTCACCTCTAAAAACCAAAAGCATCCGAAAAAAATTGGCGCAATCTTCCATCCCTTTAACTGAGACTCTTACTCCTTCTTCCAGTGAAACTGGGCCTCTTAGAGCATTGAAAGCCCTGGCCAGGGAAAAGTAATGTTAGTCCTCTCATTAAATGTGAGAGGGATCAGAGGCACCCTCAAATTTGCCTCAGTCCGTCGAATTTTGGACCACATTCAACCTGATATTATCCTCCTTCAGGAAACTTTGGTGAATGAACAAAAAGCGAGAGAATTCATCCATCTCTTATGTCCCTCCTGGATGTCGAGTGCATTAAACTCAGAAGGTACCTCTGGGGGCCTATTGTCGGCTTGGGATCCTGCACTCTTTTCTTTGGATTCTTACCTCACAGTAGGAGGCCTCTTGTTAACTAGGAAATGCCCCTCACATAACAGGGAAATCGCCTTCCTCAATCTGTATGGCCCATGCAAGGACAAAGTTACTTTTTGGAAAAAAGTTGATGATAGTGGTATTCTTGCTATTAAAAATTTGATAGTAGGTGGCAATTTTCACATTTTGTTGTCAGTTGATGAGAACTGGGGAGGAACTCTCGGTTCAGAATTCTTTGAAAATTTCTATAGAGAGATATTCTCATCAAATAATTTGATTGATGTTAAGCCTTCTAAAATAGTGTCGAATTGGCGTAATGGGCATGTGGGGCAGGATTCTATAGCGAGGAGACTTGACAGGTTCTATGTTTATTAATCTCTCTTAATTGATTATGGTATTTATAACTCATGGGTGGAGTTCCCCTACATCTCGGATCATGCGCCCATCATCCTCCAACTGGAGACGCTGTCGATTTACAAAATCCACCCATTTAAATTCAATCCACACTGGATTTCTAAGGAAGGTTTTGTGGAAATTGTTATCGAAGTTTGGCATGATCCTCGGTTTTTGGCTGAAAGCGTCAAGAAACGAAGATTAATTTGGAAATTAAAGGAACTTAAACAAAAAAAAAATATGGCTTAAAGATCTAATGGAAAAAAAAAAATAGTAACTCTGGAATCTGATATCAAGGATACTCTTAATCTCCTGGATAGTGATTTCACCAACAATGAATTAGCATTGTCTCTGCATCACATGGAACTAGAAAGGAATGAAATTCTTAAATGTGAGGAAAATCAATGGCGAGTGCGAAGTCCAGATCTCTCGATGAATGGAGGTGACAAAAACTCCAAATTTTTCCATACTTTCACGAATGCAAACAAAATGAAGAAACATATTTGGAAAATTCAAACTGGTCGTGATAACTTTGCTACAGATTAGGAAACTATCAAGGAGGCAGTGGTCCATTTTTTTAAAGATTCATACAAGGCTCCGATGGAGTTGACTTTTCCAGATCAATGCAAAATTTTGGACTTGCCTCTGGGGGCCTAAAGAGTAAGAAGTCCTATTACTCTTTAAAAAAGAAAAAATCCCGGGTCCCGATGGTTGGAAAACCGAACTCTTTGTCTACTTTTTTTATCTTGTTGGGGAGGATATTCTGGTAATGGTGAAAGAGTCCAGAATCTTAGGAGTTGTTCTGGGAGGCCTTAATGGTACTTTCCTGACTTTGATTCCTAAGGCGAACAATCCTACCTCCTTTGATGATTTCCGCCCTATCTCTCTCTGCAATATTGCCTACAAAATTATTTTAAAAGTTATCACTAATCGCCTAAAACCTCCTCCTCTCAAAGGCACTATCCTTTGAACAAATGGGTTTCCTTAAAGGAAGAAACATTCAAGATTCTATAGGTACAGCCCTTGAGAGCCTGCACAGTATAAAAAAAAAAAAAATTTGAAGGCCCTCGTATTAAAACTCGACTTGAAGAAAGCCTTTGATAGTGTGGACAGAATCTTCTTAAGACTGATTCTACTAAAAATTAGAACAGGGCTGCATATGACTAATTGGATTATGTCCTATGTAAACTCAACCTCCTTTGCAGTGCTAATTAATGGAGAGGCTACAGACTTCTTCAGAAGTGGAAGGGGCATTCGCCAAGGCTACCCACTGTCGCCTTTGCTCTTCATCCTGGTAATGGAAGGCCTTAGCATTTTACTAAAAACCAGCAAGGAAAGAGGTACAATCTCAGGGATTAAAGTGTCAAGGATTATGAGAGTCCTACATCTCCTTTTTGTGGATGATGTTTTAATTTTATCAGAGGCTAGTCTTAGTGAATGGGAGTAAATCTTGAAGGTGATTGACTTATTCTGCAAAGCGTCTGGACTAACTTTAAATCCCTCCAAGACCAGTGTTTTTTTTCGAAGGGCTTTCGGAGGCAAAACTACTCCCCTTAAAACGGCTTCTCCCCTTTAGCTTTAACTCTCTTGCAGGAGGTTTCAAGTACCTGGGATACCATCTAAAGACAGGGGTGCAGCGTGTGAGTGACCGGGACTGGATAATCACTAAATTAACAAAGAAAGTGGGGACTTGGTATAATCGGTGGTTGTCCTTGGGAGGTAGATTCATCTTGATAAAATTTGTTCTTGAAGCTCAGCGAGTCTATTGGATGGCTTTGGAGTCATTTCCCAGCTCGATTATAAGAAGGGATTAGAAGATTTATTTTTCACTTCCTTTGGAAGGGTCTCTCGGCAAAAACCCATTATCATTTATGCAAGTGGGAAGTCTTAGCCAAACCGAAGAAACTAGGGGGTTGGGGATTGAGTAATCTCCATTTTTTTAACAAAGCTATGATCACATCCTCTCTCTGGCGGGTTTTACATGTAGACAATCTTTGGCATCATGTTATAGTGGATAAATATCTTCACAAATCTCCACTCATCAGTTGGCTCAGAAAACTGAGACATTTATTAAGCTCTGCCTCCCGAATTTGGTCTAATTTGGTTCGCACGGTTCCTAATATCCTCAACTGGATCAGCTAGATTCTAGGTGTTGGTCATGACATTCTTATAGGCAAAGCTAAGGTCCTTGGCCTAGGAGAAAGATCTCTCCTCTCAACCGATTTAATTTCTCATATTAATGGTAGAGGTATATTCACTTTAGCGCAAGCTCAGACATCCTCAAACCCTATTACGGCAGCCACCATTTGGTTGACCAGCAGTGACCTCAATTTGTCAGGTCTGCACAGGCCATCAATTGGACAGATTACACTGGTAATTTAAAATTTGTTGGCGTAGTTATAAAACCAATTATGGAAGATGCACTGAGCTGGTCTGGCGATGGAAAAAGATCGTAATTATCAGTCAAAAATGTTTATAATGGTCTCATGTCAACTCAATTTCTCCTGGTGATTCTCGGTTGGCAAAGGAATTTCTGGAAGTGGTGACTTCCCCTCAAGGTAAACTGTTTCTTTTGGTTATCTATTCATTCTAAAATACTAACTTGGGACATGTTACAGCAAAAAGGAACAGTTGTTCCAAGTAGATGTTGCCTGTGTGGATTAATGGTAGAAGATATAAAGCATTTATTCATTGATTGTGTTTTCACTCGTTCGGTTTGGGAAAAAAATGCTTTGTTGCTCAACTATAACCTCAAATGGGAAGACATGTCTCTTACTGATTGTATGGATGCTTGAGTGCTGAATAAACATCTTCCAAAAAGACTACCAATCTTAACTTGTTGGTTTATTTGGAAAGAGAGAAACAGGTCATTATTTGAATATTTTCTTCCAAATGATTGGGTTGTCACCTATAAGATTCTAAAAACACTGAATAGTCACTCGCCAATTAGCATGGATAAAGGACTAAGACGGAGTTCTATATTTAGAAGGACTAGCTATGCCATATCTTTTTTTGATGGTGTTGTGTCAGCTGGAGGCTTCAATTGTGGAGCGGGGGGAGCTATAAAATGCCCAAACTCGCAAGTGTATCGCTGGTTTTTTAATTGTGGGGATGGAACTAACACAAAAGATGAGCTTTTAGCAGCATGGGCTACATTAACTATTTCAAAATTGTTAAATCTTCATTATATTCAGGTTTTGGGGGACTCCAAAATTGTCATTCAGTGGCTGAAACAGGAAGGGAACCTCCAAACTATCAATATTGAAGGTTGGAAAAGAAGAATAAAATATTTGATTTCCACTTTCAAAGGCTTGCATTTTCAACACATTTTCTAAGAAGCAAATGGAGAGGCCGATCAGTTATCCAAACAAGCTCTCTCAGCGCCTAAAGGAAGGATATCCTATTACACTTGGGATGACAAAATTGTTGGTCCTACCTTCCAAGTGGATGTCTTTTAATTTATCCTCTCGCCTTTCTAGTTTGGTATTTTCAGTTGTCTTCACATTTTAAATCCTTGTTAGGGTGGATTTTTCTCTAGAATATGTTTTGTTTTGTGATCGAATATTCTATCTAAGCCTTGTGTTAAGATCAGCTTGGGAAGTCTAGATTTTGGCCATGTAATCTTCCCATTGGATCAACTCTGTTTTTTCACGGAATTTTAGTGCCAATCTGATCCTTTTCTGAAGATCTAATCAAAATTATCTAATATAATTTTATGAGAAAATTCTCATTTGAAAAAAAAGATATCCCCTAGGTCTTACCCAAGGTCATTTATGTCTTTTATAGTAATTATTAAATTAATCCAAAGAGACATGTTTCTTTGAAAATTAAATTAAATTTTATTTCTTATTAATATTATTATAAAAGACAATAGGCACACATATTTTTTCTCTCACACGCGTGGGAAGTGATCTAAGGAAGAGACCAAAGTTTTTAAGAAGTTGAAATTTTTTTAGTGTAATTACTTAGTAAAGCAATATCGTTGGAAGTAATTACCACTTGCAAAAAAATGTGCTTGTCTAATTTAACACTAGAAAATCAACATGGTTAATCGTATGACATCAAGTATATGATGGATGTGTGTTGGTCATAGTAGAAAATGTATCATTTTGAGGGTTATTGTATATAATTTTGCACAAGACAAATTGATCTCCTCTAGTAGATGATTTTTGTTGTTCTTGTTTCTTGTTCTGGGAAGGTCACAGGTAATACCTCTAAGAAGGAGACATAATGACAGTTGCATGAAGCAACATGAAGCAAGACTATCCAGACATAGAGTTGTGCACATCCATGTAATGAATAAGAAGAGGACGTAAACACATGCAGAGGGAGAAGATGACTCTAAAGACTATATAGCCTCAGAGGGAGTGATGGCTTAAGATGTTTTTTTTCGGGAAACTGGATAGTCTCATGATGACATGTTGTATTTATTATAGAGCTACCCACCAACCCTGTATGCATGTTGTGAAGTCACTATGGATTTCTTGTTGTGTATAGATTTGTGTGTCTGAAAGTCAATGATCATGAGCTCATGTGGATGGAGATAGTGTTAGAGTCTGTGATGGATATAATACCTTCCAAAATCACATAAAATCTCTACACCTTGCAGGTTACTATAAGATATTTTGATCCGGATTAATTTCAGCACGAAATGAGAGCGGAGATATAATAAATAAATGCACAGAGATATTGTGGATATCCAATAATATAACATAAATGTATCAGAGATGCAACCATAAATACAGAGATACAGTAATACATGATTCTATTAATGAAATAAATGTACAGAGACTGTAAAAATACAGAGTGAAAGACTCGCTGGAATGGTGGCATCTTATCTCTTAGAAGAGATGTGATGGCTACTCGCAATCATAAGAAGATGATTACCATGAGGCTCTGAAGGACTTTTTACAATAAACAGGAATTCCAAAAATCCTAGACATCCAAAAACCTAACCCTAGGAGATGAAGCACCAAAAGTCATGTGGGCCCCGTTTGGGTAAGTTAGTACATCAACTTCTCGGGGTCGTAACTTTTGCATACGATCTCCGTTTTAGGAGCATGATAAATCATTGGAAAGGTATCATAGAGGATATTAATTTTGGGGGATCAATCATGCCTTCGACTATAATTGAGAAGCTCGATCCTAAAAAGCCTTCATTTAGGCCCTCAAAATGGCCTCGGAAGTTAAAATTGTTAAAAATAATAAATTGCCAAAATTGCCAGAAAATTGTTTTGAGCCAGTTTGAAAATAACCTTCTAACAGATTTAACCATTTATCTAGGGCATCTGCATCTATCTAACCTTCAAATATAGGAATATCAAAATTGACCTGTACCTTAAAAGGCGAGGTGCCTCCAAAGTGGTTGCTTGATGAATATGCACCTGATGCTATCGGGAGGTGTTGAAGGATGTGGGAAAAATTCTCCATCATTTCGTCCCTCTGTAGCATGAGAGATTGAGCAAGCAACAGACTTATAGGATCATCTGCTCCGTCGTTTTTATTTTCTTCCACCATGGAAGGTTTCTTGGGTGTGTGAGAGTGATCGTCTTCAAGAGAGACAAGCTCGAGACCCAACTTGCTATACTCGGACCTCGTCGGGGACATGCACTGAAAAATGATCAAGAGCAGCCTACTCTGATACCACTGATCCATATTAATTTCGGCACGAAATGAGAGCGGAGATATAATAAAGAAATGCAAAGATATATCGTGGATATCCAATAATATAAGAGAAATGTATCAGAGATGCAACCATAAATACAGAGATACAGTAATACACGATTTCTATTAATGAAATAAATGTACAGAGACCGTAAAAATACAAAGTGAAAGACTTGCTAGAATGGTGGCAGCTTATCTCTGATAAGAGATGTGACGGCTACTCGCATTCACAAGAACATGATTAACATGAGGCTCTGAAGGCCTTTTTACAATAAACAAGAATGCCAAAAACCCTATACATCCAAAAACCTAACCCTAGGAGATGAAGCGCCAAAATTCATGTGGGCCTCGTTTGGGTAAGTTAGTACATCAACTTCTCGGGCTTGTAACTTTTTCATACGATCTTTGTTTTAGGAGCATGAAATCCCGTTGGAAAGGTATCGTCGAGGAGATTAATTTTGGGGGCTCAATCATGCCTTAGACTATCATTGAGAATATCGATCCAGAAAAAACTTCATTTAGGCCCTCAAAATGGCACAGAAGTTAAAACTGCTAAAAACAGTAAATTGCCAGAAAATTGTTTTGAGCCAGTTGGAAAAGGTGGGTGGCCACCGATATCCATATAGATCATATTTATTGAAGGATTCTCAAAAATTGCACACCTAATCACTTCCTTGCAAAATAAAGGTGTGAATTTTGAATGGACATTGGATTGTGAAAATAGTTTCCAACGCTTGAAGACTTCATTTTATGTACCGATGCTTGCAAAGAAGGGCTTGGGGGTGTTCTTATTCAGTATGGGTTTGTGTTCTGTCATGAATCAAAGAAATTAAAGAAGCATGAAATTCATTATGCTACTCACGATTTGGAATTGGAAGCTATAGTGCATGCCTTGAAGATGTCGAAGAACTACCTCATGGGAAAAAGATTTGAGTTAAGGACAAACCATAGTGGTCTGAAATACTTGTTTGGACAACCAACTCTAAATGTCAGGAAAATTAGGTGGTTAGATTTCCTCAATGAATATGATTTTGATATAAAACATATCAAAGGTAAAGAGAACAAGGTGGTTGATGCACTTAGTAGGAGGGTGCATGAGATGCATGTTACAACCATTAGCATGTACCAATCAAATTTGAAAGATAGGATTCTAGAGGCTGCAAAATCGTATCAAAAGTACATGGAGGTAAAGGAAAAATTCAACAAGGTAATTTATAGCAGAATTCTTTTGACTATAAGATGGAAAATGATGAAATTCTCATGTACATGGGTAGAATCTATGTGCCAAATTCTTAGGATTTGAAAAACTTGATTTTAAAATAAATGCATAATGTGTCTTATGTTGGACATCCAGGTTACCAGAAAATTATTGTAGTTGTCAAAAGCCAACATTATTGATCAGGAATGAATAAAGAAGTTGTTTATTTTATTTCCAAGTGTTGGGAATGTCAAAAATTCAAGGTTGAACACAGACACCCAGTTGGTCTGCTACAACCATTACCCATTCCTGAGTGGAAATGGGAGGTTGTAGCAATGGATTTCATCACAAAGTTGCCTAGAACAACCAAGAAAAATGATTCCATTATGGTGGTGGTGAACAAGCTTACTAAAGCTTCCCACTTTATTCCAGTATATCTCACTCACAAGGCAATCAACATTGTTAATATTTATATGAGGGAAATTGCTCGACTGCATTGTATACCCAAGACCATTATGACTGACAGAGACCCAAAATTTACCTCAAATTTTTGGAAAGGATTATTCAAAGGATATGGAACCAATATGAACTTTAGCACAACCTATCATCTAGATTCGGATGGTAAAATAGAGAGAGTAAATCAAGTGATTGAAGATATGTTGAGGATGTATGTGACGGATAAACCTTCCAAATGAGAGGATTGCTTGCATTTGGTGGAATTTTGTTACATCAATGGGAATCAAGCATCCTTAAATATGATCCCATTTGAAGCCATGTATGGAAGAAAATGCAACACACCAGTAAACTGGGACAACCCAATAGACAGAGCAGTGGTTGGGCTAGAATTACTCAAGGAAATGGAAGAGAAAATGATGAAAATAAAACAGAATTTAAAGGCTTCCCAGGACAGGCAAAAAAGCTATATTGATAGAGACAGAACCCACAGAGAATTTAAAGTGGGTGACCATGTTTTCATGAAAGTAAAGGCCAAGAGAATTTCCCTTAAATTGGGAAATTGTTCAAAGTTGGCAGCTCGTTATTGTGGGCCATTTGAAATCATAGAAAGAATTGGCCATGTAGCATACATGCTTGCTTTACCTGCATCAATGTGTATTCATAATGTATTCCATGTATCATTCATTAAAAAGTATGTACATGATTTTAATCATGTCATTGATTGGAATGTGATTCAGGTGAAGCATGAAGGAGACTTTTAAGTGCATATGGTGTGCATATTGGACCGGAAAATCAAGCAGCTCTGGAATCGATCCATAGGGCTCGTAGAAGTTCAATGGACCTAGTATGGTCCTGAAGATGAAACTTGGGAGCATGAGGATGTTATGTGGGCAGAGTACCCACACCTTTTTTATGATTTTTGAAGTTGTGATTGTATATATGTATATATACTGCACTGAGGACAATGCATAAATAAGGGGGAGGGGAATGTAATATCCCTAGGCCGAACCCTAATTGTACATATAAATGTAAATGAAAATATAGGCTGGTGAGCTAGGATATTTAGGGCCACGGTGCTTGTGTGGTTATTAGGCCAAAGAACCTAGATGTTAAAGGCCATTGAGCTTATTTTTGTAATATGTAAACACTCATATTATTAATAAAGTACATCATTGTTGCAAACAGACCCACAAATGAGTATGGGGAGATAAACTCCACTAGAAAGGAAAAGGGGGTCTAAGAGTCTAGGAAGGGGCTAAGCTAGGGGGCATATATATATATATATAGGCTTATTGATTATTCCTTCATAGGGGCAGGAGTGAATCATACCTTATGGTATTTTACTACAACGAGAACTTTTACTCGTACTGGTTAGTTTGAGAGATGAGTTGAAGAAGAGGGTTGTAAGGCCCATAGGACTGAAGAAGTGGGTTTTCAAGGCCGTGAGAATTCTCTCCATGTGGAAGAACTACTGGGGTTTGATTTCTAAAGGTGACAAATTGCAGCTAAAAAGATTTGACACTTCCAGTTCGGCCTGTTGTTGAAGCCCTAGAAGGGAAGTGGGGTAGTCGAGGGATTGTTGAGCAGATAAGGGGAAAACTTCTTGGGGTGGGACAGGCATGTGGGGAATGAGAGGATGTATGTTGTTAGTTTGAGTAAGAACATGTGTCTGAATCTGTATGGTTTTAAAGAGACATTATCCTAGTTAGAATTCCTTTACCCAAGTGGAATTTATCCCCAACTCGGGGGTGACCCACTATTGAAAGTTATTAGCAGTGCGGTCTAAGGCTAGGAGGAACATGTAAGGTCTACATGTAGTTGGTGTTTATTCCCTGAGATAATTTTCATTCATGTGCTTATTTCAATTACTGTGTGTGTGTAATTATGAGTTTGTATCATGGAATCTTTGTTATTAAATTCTATATATGATTTTTTATTGTTGCAAGCATGTTGTTATTGTTTCCGCTTAACTCTGTTCATATGTATAATTTATTTAATTTAATGGTATCATAATTCGTAATTATGCATGATGTGTTCCATCTCGGGGATGGGAACGTTACAAGAGCATGTATTTGAGTCCATGCTAATGGGGATGTTACAAAGTGGTATCAAAGCTCAAAAATATTTAAGTGGCATAGCCCAGTTGGTGGTTGGGTATGTTACAACCATACACAATTATTGGAAGTTAGAGTGTTGGATTGGTAAGTTGTAAAGTGAAGAATCAATATCCTTTGCTAGAAATAAAAAAACGTGAGTGGGATACTTCATTGTTAAGTATTGGTCTTGGCACATTAAGACAACAACAGATCAAGAAGTTAAAACTTAAAGACTAGATTCCTAGTACATTGCCAGTTGGTTGTTTTGTGTAGGCTACATAGAGTACATAGGCCAAGTAGCCATTGGAGAAATACATTTATATTCTCTCTTAGAGCTACATCAAGTGTTGAACACACCACCCACACTAAGAGGGGGGGGGATGAATTAGTGTGTGGACTATTCTAACTTTTTATTCTCACAGGTTAGCAGTTAAAACATATTTGAATAGATTAAGAACAATCAAATCATAATTACAATGGACATAGAGACACCATATGTTTGTATAAGCTTTCCTATAATTAATATGAATATATGTGAAAGAGGATTTTCCCAGCATCAACTGATTTGTTTCAGCAACAATTGAAGTAAGGAGCACCAACTCCTCGGAGAGCACCAACTCTCAGGAAAGACCCAGCTTGTTGATAGAACCCAGTCTATCCAACTAGAGTTTATTCAAATCCAGTAGTAGTGATCCATTTATAGAATCAACTCTATCTCATGATCAGAAGTGTATCATAAAACACTCACCACCACATTTCATCTTCTCTCTAAAAATTTGTGCCTTCTTCATTGTATCTCTCCTCTAATATCATAACATCTTCTTCACTTCCACATCTCTCTTATATTTGCACGGACATCAAGTCCAAATCCACCTCTTCGCTTCACAAGCCATGCTTCATCCACAAGCACCTTTTCAATTAAACAAACCATGGTGTATTTATACTTGTTTATGCTCAAAACTTGTTTTAAGTTATTGAGCCGACTTGTGCAAGAAGTTATAACTAACTTGTTTATTTACAATAAATTTTGGGACCACTAGAGATCATCAATTCGGGTCTTTCAGCGTTACACCTGCCATCCCCTTTCCTTTCACAAATCAATCATAGTCATGGATCAATTTCCTTCGTCTCTCTGATAACAGAGATCGGCGCTTCCTTCAAACCAGTTCATATGATCAATGGCGTAGAACCACATGCTTAACAATTTAAGCAACCTATACATTTTTCCCTTTAAAATATTTTGACCATATGACCAATGAGGGTGACCTCACATTAGGAGAGACGAGCACTTGAGAATTTATTGATTCAACGGTCACGATTCAATCTCCTGAAATGGACGATTGTCGAGACTTCTAGTCTTCGCCCTTCGGGTCTACTTGACGTCCAACATTTCAAATCTCCCAAATACGATATCACCAAATAGATTGAACGGTTCACCTTTATATTTTGGAGCTAGATCAATGGTCATATACGATCCTTACATTACTCCTTCATTGCTTAATCCAATGGTCATGACTTAATCAAGCAATGGGATGGAAGGCCACCATTTACTCCGGGTCTTCGGACTATTATTCTTACGCTATCCTTCCACTATATTTGATCAATGATTGAGAATTCACCTAACATCAGATCGACGGTCAAGATCTCCTATGGGTCTCTGGACTCTGAAGATTTCAAATCTCAAACCCCTTCTCTCCTTCATACGTCAATCTTCCAGAGCTAAAAATCTGTTGACGCGTGTCCCCTTCTCAATCAACAGTCGGGATCCTTTCGCATCTTCAGGCTTCGAAATTATCAAGACTCAAATCTTGTTGTAGTATGATAGATGGTTGATAACACTCCCAAAATAAAATTTCAGATCGGACGACTTATGTCTGCTTCGGGACTTCGGTGTTCGGGACTTCGGGAATTTGGGAAAGTGCTGGTGGTATATCTCCCGAAGAAAAACTCCCAGAGTGATGTAATTTTCTTATGTCACTTCCTAATGTGTGACAAGTTGAGTATCTTCCATGTGTCACGTTGATTCATGATTTGCATGTACCTTAAATGTCGATTCATCTTGACACTTTCCGTTCTTTGATTGTGCCATGTGTCCTTGCTGACATGGATCTATCGACGTAGATTTCTTGATGTGACACATGTTCTTCTTTTGGATCTAATGGTTGTCCTGAATTTCAAACTGTATCTCAGATCAATGGCTAAGAGTGACTTCGCACCTTTGTCCTTCGAGACTTCAGGATTTTTGACATTCGCTCGTGGTAAAAATCCCAAATCAATTCTCCCAGAGTGACGTAACTTGCTTATGTCACTTGTTGACATGGCATAAGTCAATTTCCTCTTGACAATTTTCATCATCTGATTATGCCATGTGTCTTTGTCGATGTGGTCTTCCACGCGTCCTTGCTGATGTGGTTCACTAACGTGGATCTCCCACACGTCCTTGCTAACGTGGTCTGTTGATAAACAACCCTACTCCAACGGTCCTCATTATGCCCTCCAAATCCAATGTTCCTTACTCACTTCAGATTTCTGAGCTCCGGGAATTTCAAATCTCAAACTGATGGAGCATAAGTTCCAAACATCTTTAGACCTAAAGTGAAGGATGTTCATTCGATCAGGATCTTAGATTGACAGCTCGATCTGTCTGTAATGATGCTCTTTTGGCTTATCCTGTTCTTCCACTCGAAAATGATCTGACGGCTTGACAAGAACTCGGGTTTGATCTGATGACTGATGGGTATTCGGATATTTGAACTCACAGCCTCTTTACCTCGCTTATCCTATCCTTCCACTCAAAATGTGATCCAATGGTCATGAAGACACTCGAAGCAGATCCACGATCAAGAATAATTGCACAACCACAATCTGCGAGTGTTTTAACTCATCACTCAAACTCCGCAATTGGAATTTATGTGTTGTTGGTGAGTTAACCACAATCGACAATCTTTGAAGCCATAAGATCGGACGGTCCTGACTAATTGTGGGATTGGAACAAGCACAATGTTTAAATCTCCTTTCAATCTCCGCAATTCATCCCTGTCGTTGATCTGGTGATTATGCATCTAACAGTCATGATTTTATCTGGCTTAATATCATTATTTGTTGGATAAATTGTAGTCATGGATATTTGGAGCTATGAGATCTGATGATCTAGTCCAATTGCGGGATTGGAACTAGCGAGTCTTTTAATTCTCCTTCTGATCTCCGCAATTTATCCCTATCGTTGATCTGGCTTGCAGATCTGTCGGTCATGATCCTCCAATGATCCTCAAGCCCATGGTCACTCATATGACCGTCGTTCATTATATGAGACAATCAACACCGTCAATTTCCTTGATAGGGAAGCTGCTGAGTCTTCTCACCTTTTCCTGTGCATTGGTCAAATTCTCAATGTTTCCATCGATCCATACTTCTACAAAGCGCTTATTCCTTCTAAGATTTGATCTTCATTTGCTAACCTTCCTAAGATTTTATCATAGGAACATTGTTGATCCTATCATGATCAACGATAATCACGAATTGCTTCAGCCTTTCTCTGCATTTTCTAACATATTATGCATTTGCTAACGTATTGTGTTTTCCCTTCTAAGCTTTTGATCATCATATTGTTCGCTCCTCCTTCTAAGCTTACACCTTCGATCTCTGCATACTGTTTGAGATCTTCTGCTAACTGATATACTTGTTGACATCAATGACAATCTCATCTATGGTAATTCATCATTAACAACAGATCATCACATCGATTGTTGACATCAATGGAAATATATCCAACAATATCCCCCTTTGTCATTGAGGGAAACCCACTAACTTCATATACAAAAACTCTCCCTATGATGATGCTTTCCTCTTATAAAGTTTTCCTTTTCTGAAGTTTTCTCTCCCCTTTGACATCAATGGAAAAGGGTTTTTCAACCTGTAGTAAAGCTTTGTATGTTACTGACCAGAATCTGAACTTGGGTAACACTTCTTTCAATTATGTCTTGCCCGTCATAATTGAATGACTCCCCCTGTCAGTATGCTCTCTCTCTACTTCTGACTACTCTCCCCCTTTGTTTATGAAAAGGTAGTTCTTCCTGACAAGGTTTCTTCCCCTGTTAACTAACTTCTTATCTCAGTTGTTTGGGATTTTTGTGTTTCAAATGAGTAGTCTTCTTGATACAAATTTTTGTAGTGATCGAGTCTTTTCAAGACTTAATCTAATTACTTTCTTATTTACTAACCAAAACTTCCTTTGAGTTTTTACTGACTGTTCTCCCCCTTTGTTTCTAAAAGGGTAGAATTTTTTGACAGGGTTTATCCTCTTGTTATTTTTACAGGATGTCATGTACATTATTTTGCACATCATAATGTTTCTCCTGCAGATGTCTCTATCCTACTGGAACACCGTGCAATTATAGCTCATTTTATTTAGACAACTCTTAGATCTGCCCATTGATTCTCATCGATCTCTAACCAGATGTATCCATCTTTATCCAAGATGCTTCTTTACTTTACATTGATCTAAAGTTGTCTGAGACAACTTTATACTATACTTGTCACATGACTGACATTCTTTTTACAACAATCAACTTCACTCATGTTTACTTGTTCAGTCTTTGTTATCTACATATGTGAGTGTCCTCGTTTCTTGAACTTTGTTCTCTGATCTTCTACTACTGCAACTTCATTTTTCTTCCATGTTCCATTTACTCCTTTTTTCGTAATGTATGAAGTATTTCTCATTGGTTGTTTTCTTGAGTTCCAACAGTTATAGGCTTTGTGGCCATATCCACCACAACTATAGCATCTCATAGTGTAACAATGTGCAGCAATATGTCCAACATGATTGTAGTTCCAACATCTTATACTGTTGTTGGACCCACCAAATTATTTTCTTCCATGATGCCTACAATCCAAGGATTTATGACCATATTCATTACAAGAAAAACAATAATTGTTAAAGACACTCTCATACCTTCTTTGATTCATCCATGAAAGTGTCTCTCTTCTGAACTTGCTTTGAGGTATATGAATAGCTTCTGGATGTCTTCCTTGATCTGATCTTCTAAATTTTTTAGTGTTTCTTTTATTTCTAGAATGTGAAGAACTTGATTACCTGCTTTCACTTTTTGCAAATGAAGGAGCTGTGTCAGACCTATCTTCATCCTTTTCAAATGAGGGGCTTGTGTCAGACATGTTTTCACCTTTTACAAACGAAGGACCTGCATCAGATTTCTTAGGAGTACCGATCTCTTCCTTATTGTATCCAAGGCCATATTTGTCATTTGGTGATCTCTGACTATCCAAGATCTCATCCAGGGTCATGGAGTTGTTCAAGAACTTGATTTGGGTGTTTGACTTCTCAACTTTCTTTCTAAGACTTAAAACCTCTACTTCCAGCTCATGACATGATTCTTCCTTTTTGTCCAATTGGTTCCTTACTACCTCCTCTCTCCTTTTGGCTTCTTCAAGTTGGATTTTAAGATTGACATAGCTTTCCCTTAGTTCTTTTAGATCTGCAAGGTTTTTGCTTGGTTCATCATATTCCTTCTTTTCTTCTTTTGCTTGACTGATTTCATTTTTCAATCTCTTGATTTGCTCTCTCTTTTATTTTGTTAGATCAGCAACTTTTGTTTTCAATATTTTCATCTCTTCTTCTTTGTTTTCTAACTAAATCTTTTTCTCAAATATGATTTCCTCATTGTCTTTGAGCTTTTCTTTTAGTTTCAAGATATGCTTTTGATTGCTAAGCTCATCATCTTCCTTCTCCTTTTATGTTACTTGACTAATTTCTTTCTTTAGCTTCTCGATCTCCTCTTCTTTCTCTTATAACTGATTGTCCTGCTCATATATTATCTTTTCATTGTCCTTGAGCATTTCCTTTATTTCCAAGACATGTTTTTTACTCTTTTCAAGAAATTCTTTAGTGTAGTCGTGAACATATCTATAGTCTGAGTCATTATGGTCATAGAGGTATTCATAGAGACTCCAATCAACCTTTTGATTGGCCTTTGATAGTTCTTCTTCTTCTTCTTCCATGGGATAAATGATAACAGAACATTCTGTTATTGTATCTGAGTTTTCTTGTTTACTTGCAGGGGAGGATTCAATATCACTGTTATTGCAATCGAAATATTGTGGACAGTCCTTACCTTTATTGATGGCTGACTCTTCCTCTTCATCCTTGATAGGAATGTCTTTTGATTTGATACATCTCTTCTAACTTCATCCATAAGTCCTTGGTGGATGTGCATAGTCCTATTCTTTCCTTGAATGTATCTGATAATCCATTGAGAAGAATCATCAATGCCACTCCATTATTCTTCCTTTCTCTTCTTTGGACTGTAATCTTTGATAGATTCTTTGATGTAGTCAAATCCCAGGGCTTGCTTACTATTGAATTCCAGACTTCAAATCCTTTTGACTTCAAATGTTGTTTCATATTTTCTCTCCATGAGGAATAATCTGTTCCATCAAATAAGGGAGCTTCAATTACGGAGAGAGCCATATGTCCACCCATTTCTTCAAGATCTACCTTCCAGTGGTTTAAACTGTGCTGAAGGAACCTCCCTCCGATACCAATTGTTGAACACACCTCCCACACTAAGAGAGGGAGAGTGAATTGGTGTGTGGACTATTCTAACTTTTTCTTCTCATAGGTTAGAAGTCAAAACATATTTGAATAGATTAAGAATAATCAAATCATAATTACAATGCACACAGAGACACTGGATGTTTATATAATATTTTTTATAATTAATATGAATATAGTAATATGACTATATGTGAAAGAGGATTTTCCCAGCATCAATTGATTTGTTTCAGCACCAACTGAAGTAAGGAGCACCAACTCCTCAAAGAGAACCAACTCTCAGGCAAGACCCATCTTATTTATAGAACCCAGTCTATCCAACTAGAGTTTATTCAAATTTAGTAGTAGTGATCCATTTATAGAATCAACTCTATCTCATGATCAGAGGTATATCATAAAACACTCATCACTTCATTTCATCTTCTCTTTGAAAATTCACGCCTTCTTCACTTTATCTCTCCTTTGATATCATAACATCTTCTTCACTTCTACATCTCTCTTATATTCCCATGGACCTCAGGTCCAAATCCACCTCTTAGATTCATAAGCCATGCTTCATCTGCAAGCACCTTTTCAAGTAAACCAACCATGGTGTATTTATACTTGTTTATGCTCAAAACTTGTTTTAAGTTATTGAGTCGACTTGTGCAACAAGTTATAACTAACTTGTTTATGTACAATAACTTTTGGGACCACCAGAGATCATCAATTCGGGTCTTCTAGCATTACACCTAGCATCCCCTTTCCTTTCACAAATTGATCATAGTCATGGATTGATTTCCTTCATCTCTCTGATAATAGAGATCGATGCTTCCTTCAAACCAGTTCATATGATCAATGACGTAGAACCACATGATTAACAATTTAAGCGACCCATACATTATGCCCTTTAAAATCTCTTGACCATATGACCAATGGTAGTGACCTCACGTTAGGTGAGACGAGCGCTTGAGCGTTTATTGATTCAACTGTCACGATCCAATCTCCTAAAATGGACGATTTTCAGGACTTTAGGTCTTCTCTCTTCGGGTCTTCATGACTTCCAACATTTCAAATCTCCCGAATATGATATCGCCGAATAGATTGGATGGTTCACCTTTATATTTTGGAGCCAGATAAATGGGAATATACGATCCTTACATTACTTTGTCATTTCTTAATCCAACGGTCAGGACTTAATCAAGAAATGGGATGGAAATACACCATTTACACCGCGTCTTCGAACTATTATGCTTATGTTATCCTTCCACTGTATTTTGATCAACAGTTGAGAATTCACCCGACATCAGATCGATGATCGAGATCTACTATGGGTCTATGGACTCCAGAGATTTCAAATCTCAAATCCCTTCTCTCCTTTGTACATCAATCTTCCAGAGCTGACAATATGTTGATGCGTGTCCCTTTCTCGATCAACGGTCGAGATCCTTTCACATCTTCAAGCTTCGTAATTCTCAAGCTTCAACTTTCATTGTAGTATGATCAATGGTTAAGAACACTCCAAAAATGATCTTTCATATCGGGTGACTTATGTCTGCTTCGACACTTCGGCGTTCAGGACTTCAGGACTTTGGGCAAGTGCTGGTGGTATATCTCCTGAAGCAAAACTTCTGGAGTGACTTAAGTTGCTTACGTCACTTGTTGAAATGTCACAAGATGAGTAGCTACCACATGTTACTATGATTCATGATTTGCATGTACCTGAAATGTCGATTCATCTTGAAACTTGTCGTTCTCTGACGATGCCATGTGTCCTTGCTAACGTAGTCTTGCTGACGTGGATCTGTTGATGTAGATTTCCCGATGTGACACATGTTCTTCTTCAATATCTAACAGTTGTCCTAACTTTTGAACTGTATCTCATATTGATGGCTGAGAGAGACTTCAGACGTTCGTCCTTCGGGACTTTGGGACTTTTGACATTCGTTCATGGTAAAACTCTTGAAGAAATTCTCCAGTAGTGACATAACTTTTTTACGTCACTTGTTGACATGGAATAATTCAATTTCCTCTTGACAGTTTTCATCATCTGATTATGCCATGTGTCTTAGCCGAAGTGGTCTTCCACGCATCTTTGCTGACATGGATCTCCCACACATCCTTGCTCACCTAGTCTGTTGATCAACAACCCTAATCCAACGATCCTCGTTATGTCCTCCAAATCTGACGGTCCTTATTCACTTAGGATTTTCGAGCTCCGAGTATTTCAAATCTCAAACTAACGGAGTATAAGTTCCTTACATCTTTAGACCCGAAGTGAAGGATGTTCGTTCGATCAAGATCTTAGATCGGCAGCTCGATCTGTCTGTAGTGCTTCTCTTCTAGTTTATCCTGTCCTTCCACTCGAAAATGATCTGACGGCTTGACGAGAACTTGGGTTTCATCCGACAGCTGACGGGTATTCAGATATTCGAACTCACAGCCTCTTTACCTCGCTTATCCTATCCTTCCCCTCAAAATGTGATCCAATGGTCGTGAAGACACTCAAAGAAGATCCATGATCAAGAATAATTGTGCAACCAAAATATGTGAGTGTTTTAACTCGTCACCCAAACTCCGCAATTGGAATTTGTGCGTTGTTGGTAAGTTAACCACAATCATGGATCTTCGAAGCCATAAGATTAGATGGTCCTGACTAATTGCGGGATTGGAACAAGTGTGATGTTTAAATCTCCTTTCAATCTCTGCAATTCATCCCTATTGTTGATCTGGTGATTGCGCATATGACGGTCACGATTTAATATAGCTTAATCTCATTGTTTGTTGGATCAACCGCAGTCGTAGATATTTGGAGCTATGAGATCTGATGATCTAGTCCAATTGCGGGATTGTAACTAGCGAGTCTTTTAATTCTCCTTCCGATCTCCTCAATTTATCCCTGTCAGTGATCTGGCTTACAAATCCGACGGTCATTATCCTCCAATGATTCTCAAGCCCACGGTCACTCATATGACCATCGTCCATTATATGAGACAATCAACACCGTCAATTTCCTTGATCGGGCGGTTGCTGAGTCTTCTCACCTTTTCCTATGCATTGGTCGAATTCTCAATGTTTCCATCGATCCATACTTTTGCAAAGCGCTTATTCCTTCTGAGATTTGATCTTCATTTTCTAACCTTCCTAAGATTTTATCATAGGAACATTGTTGATCCTATCATGATCAACAATAATCATGAATTTCTTCAGCCTTTCTATGCATTTGCTAACGTAATGCGTTTTCCCTTATGAGATTTTGATCATCATATTGTTAGTTTCTCATGTTCGCTCCTCCTTCTGAGCTTACGCCTTCGATCTCTGCATACTGTTTGACATCTTTTGCTAACTGATATACTTGTTGACATCAATGAAAATCTCATCTATGGTAATTCATCATTAACAACAGATCATCACATCGACTGTTGACATCAATGACAATATATCCAACATCAAGAACTTAGGTTACATAGGCCAAGCATCCATTGGAGAGACATAGTTATGTTTTTTGTAGGCTACATAGAGTACATAGGCCAAGTAGACATTGGAGAGACATAGTTCTATTTTCTCTCAAACTGCATCAAGAACTTAGGTCTTGTAGTCATTCTGAAGACTGAGAATAGAGAGAACAAAGAATAACAAATATCTTGTACAAGGTAGAGGACAAAGGTTGAGTAGCCTTTAGGAAGGAATAACACTCTATACAAATAGCAAGATAGAGACAACTAGCTAATTCTGCATAATACATGTTTGGTGAAGCCATGCATGCTCATATTTATGATTAATCAACAATTTGAGCCTCGTGGACAATTTATGCAGGGGAAGGTGGGATCATGGATCAGAGTTCAAGTGCTTTGTCTAGCATTGAGACTTGGTGGTGGTTGGCTCTAGCTCAGCTAAAATACTGGGTAAGTACTCCCTTTTATATTTTGTTGGTGTTCCTTGGAATTTTCTCAGTGGGTTTGTCTTAGCATATGACATTCTCTTCCTTGGCTTGATACCCTCTACTAGTGTTTATTTGGAACTCAATCCTTGTGTTGTTATTTGTTTGGAATTCAATGTGGAGTGCTAGTGTTTTCTTGGATCCCCTACTCTATGGCCTTGGAAGTAAGGGCCTTGGGATTCTTCATTTTTAGGGTAGTCCCTTATGGATGAAAGTTTTCAATCCCACTTTCTAGGCTTTGTTTGATTTCAAAAAAGGAAATTTGGGATGGTTTCCTATGAATCCCTAATTTGGGGTATTACTCCCTAGGATGTGGATATAGGGAGTAATACAACCACACTAGTTCTACAATACGTGTTTTCTTCTCTATTGTCAGAAGAAATGGGAAGAAATAACATGGAAGGATCGACCAAAGATGCTTTAGTGGTGAGAGGTCGACCAATTGAAAGAGATAAAGGAAAATTATCTAGTAGAAATTCTAAGTCGAAGGATAGATCTAAATCCTCGGTTTAGTCAACAAGAAGATGTTGGAAATGCGGTAAAGCTGGGCATTACAAAAAGGACATAAGTCGAGGGCGATGGAAGTTAGTATGAGATCTGGTGAAAATCAGTTGAATGAGAGAAATACAACACCAGATAAGGGAGGTGATGTGTACCTGGCATCAACCAATAAACAGTTATATCAAGGTGTTTGGTTGATCAAATCAGGAGAATCCTATCATATGACACCACATAGAGAATGGTTCTGTGAATATGAGCGATATGGTGTAAGTGATGTGTTCTTGGGGGACAACTGGACAACCAAAATTGTCGGACGAGGAAGAGTTCGAATGATACTATAGGATAGGAGGAAAATAAACCTTCCAGGTGTTCTACATATTCCCTGTTTGGAAAGAAATCTAATATGTGTCAGTAATATGAGTGATGTTGGGGTACACACTCTGTTTCATAAGGATTTGTGCAAGATGTTCAGATATGCGATGGTATTAATGAAATGCAGTCATATTGGAACCCTATATAAGCTGTCATGGAATTTCAAGTTGACTAAATGCAACAACATTGTTTCTCTTGAAGTCAAGTCGACTTCGACTCAACTCAACCTGACTCGGTCTGATTCGGTACAAATCGACTTGACAAGACATGATAAAATCAACCCGACCATCCTATGGGATGAAAGGATGGGACACATTGGAGAAAAAGGACTTCGATCTATGCACAAAAAAGGTATGTTTGAAGTTTTTCCTGAATGTGATTTAGAAGTTGACTTTTGTGAACATTGTATATATGGAAAACAAAGTCAAGTGAGGTTTCCATATAAAGCGACAAGGGAAAATGGGATTCTAGAATTGGTGCATAGTGATGTGTTTGGCCCAGTTACAATGCCTTCACTTGGTGGATCCCTATATTATGTCTCCTTCATAGATGTTTTTTCAGGAATACATGAATATATTTCCTAAGGAAGAAATCATAGGTTTTCGATAAATTTAAAGAGTTTAAATCTCTTGTAGAAAATGAGATAGATAAGAAGATTAAGGTGTTGAGAACTAAAAATGGTGGTAATTCTATGGAAAATAATTTGATCAGTTCTGTAAGAAGTGTGGCATAGAACACCAAAATACCACACTATATACCCCATAGAAAAATGGAATTTTCAAGAGAATGAACATAATGTTGATGGATAAGGCAAGAAAAATGCTCAGTGGTGTTGGGATTGCACAAGAATTCTGGGTGGAGGTAGTCGACATTGCAATAAATCTGGTGAATATGTCTCCTTCGTTGGTTCTAGTTGACACAACTCCACATGAGGTATAGTTGGGTAAGAATCCTTTGGTTTCACATACTAAAGTATTTGGTTGTTGTTACACGTCAAAATTACTTAACTGGATAAGTGTTGCATATTCCTCTCAATTGTCGTAAGTGTCGCATCTTCCTTACAACTTCCGCAAGTGTCGCAAGTTGTTCACGAGTGTCACAAACGATGTTCAAGCATATTGCCATGCCGACAACACTAAGGAGGCACTTAAAACATCACATATAATTGATCTAGAGAAGAGGAATTGATTAACTGAAGTCAAAGAACTCTTGACACCTGAGAAGAGCTCTCAGTCAAAGGTTTTGGGGGTGAGCACTCCCTTATATCAGTCTTAGGAGCGTTGGCGCTCCCCTACAAGGCTTCAGGGAGTGTTATAACGCTCCCCTTCCCCCTCTGAAGGAGCGCTATCCACCTTTAGAGCATTGGCGCTTCCCTCAAGATTCCTAGGGAGCGCTACAGTGCTCTGATGCCCCTTTTGAATTAGCGTTGCCTAATCTGAGGCAGTAGTTGGCCCGTTGAGGAGAATAAGGGGAGGATCTTTCAATATTAGAAGGCAGTTGCATTCGAATTCTTGGTTTCATCAGGAGATCCCTGATCTAAGGAGGAGGTTCCTCAACCTGTTCTAAAGATAACTCAAGAGGTTAAGCTCCTCTTAACCTATATAAGCAAGCTCTATGATGGTAGAAAGGGGGAAGAATTGCTAGCATGAAACCTATGATCTCATAGGAAACACACAGTCAGCTAAAGGAGAGTGATCAGTGAAGTTGTTGTCGTCCAGGTTGTGGATCTTTCGAGAAAGGGTGAGACGAAGGGGACTTGATGAAGCTGTCGCATTTGCATCTACGATTGTAAGTACTGTTGTCGTTATTCTCATTAATATGACATGCTTGGCCTGTTTCTTTCTAGTTCGTGTCTGATGTTACATGAACTTATCATTGATAGATAGATCTATTTTCAAGCTAACATCAATAGAGTAGGAAGTGATCGTATCTTGTTTGTCCACAGAACTCAACAAGGAGCAAAGGATCGGAGCGCAACTCAGAGTGTGCAGGGACAAACATTGATAAAGAGGTACTCCTATTCTCCTTCCTTCTCATGTGTTAGTTTAGATAGATTTGAAAGGAAGTCAATGTCCACGTTAAGCATTTTATGTCTTAGAGTTAGGGTCAAGCTCTTAGAGGCAATCTACCTGTCCACATGGAGATTTTCCTACAACAGTTGTGATGCATTTGTGCATGTTCCCAAGGAAAAGAGGAGAAAGCTAGAAAAGAAGGAGGTCAAATGTATTTTCATTGGATATAAAGAAGGAATAAAAGGATATAATCTCTAGGATCCTGCAATGCATAAAGGAGAACAATGTATAGTTGAGATGTGTTCTTCAAAGAATTCGAAGGTAAGTCTGAGCTTGAATAAGTTGTCCATACAGAGAATAATCCTAAGACAGTGTGGTTTGAATTGAGGAACAAAAAAGATGATTTATATGAGTCGACTGAATCTGAGGAAGAGGTGGAAAAATAGACTCTAGTGGTAAGGAGGTCAGAAAGAGTAAGAAAACCAGTCGAAAGGTATATTCTGCCTAACTTTCATTCCACATTCGTACTAATTTCCATCGATGATGAGCCCAATTCATTCGGTGAGGCAGTCGACACAACAGAGGGTAAACTCTGGAAGGACACCATGGTCGAAGAGATGGAATCCTTGTACAATAATGAGACATGGGATTTAGTCAAGTTAATTGGTGGAAGAAATCCCATTAGTAGAAAATGAGTATTCAATAAGAAGATGATTTCTGCAAGACAAGTCGAGAAATTCAAAGATTGACTGGTAGCGAAAGGTTATTCCCAATTCAAGGGAGTCGACTTCAGTGAGATTTTTTCCCCTGTTGCAAAACTAACTTCCATTAGAGTACTAATGTCTCTGGCTATAAAAATTGGTCTGAAAATAGAACAGATGGATGTGAAGACAATGTTTCTACATGGGGACCTCGAAGAAGAAATCAACATGAAACACCTCGAAGGATTTGTAGTAAAGGGAAAACAAAAGTTGGTGTGCAAACTGAAAAGATCCCTCTACAACTTAAATATATTGTCGAGGATGTGTTACTAGAACGTCGACACATACATCCTTAGTTTAGAATTTTTTAGAAGCAAAGTTGATCACTGCATATATTCCAAGGAAGAAGGTAGGTTTTTCATATATGCATCTTTGTATGTCGATGACATGTTGTTGATTGGAAACAACATGGACGCAATAAAGGAAGTGAATAAGTAGCTACCCTCCAAGTTTGACATGAAGGATCTCGGTGCAACTAACTTCATTCTAGGAATGAAGATTAAGAGAGATCGAGCCATGAGAAAGCTTTGGTTGATTTAGATGAATTATATTGAAACAATTATGAAATAGAGGACATGGCATGTGTTATGCAAGTGTTTTTCTAATGTATGTGATGGTCTGCACTCGACCAGACATTTCCCATGCAATGGGAATGTTGAACAGGTACATGTCGACACCTATAAAGGAGCACTAGACTGTTGTAAAGAGAGTATTAAGATATTTGTGTGGCATGAAGAACTATGTTATATGCTACCAAGGAAGACCTGGAGGTGACAGCGTAAAATTAAATGTACATGGCTTTTTCGACGTCAAATGGGCTGGAGATCTGGATCGATGGAGGTCGACCAACGGATATGTATTCAAGATGTTCAGTGGAGAAATAAGTTGGATGAGTAAGAGACAGGCGGTCGTACCCTTGTCAACAACAGAATCTGAATACATGGTAGCCACGCATGGAAGCAAAGAAGTGGTATGGATGCAAAGGTTGTGTTCAGAAATTGGGTTTGAGAAGAGAGTTATGAATGTATGTTGTGACAATCAAAGTGCAATATTTTTGGAAAAGAACCCTGCTTATCATTTGAAGACTAATCACATTGATGTACAGTACCATTTCGTAAGAGACATGATGGAAAGTAACAAGGTGCTACTGGAGAAAGTAGACATGTTGGAAAACACAGCAGACTCGTTTACCAAGTCTTTGGGTGTTGTGAATTTCTCTTGGTGTAGAGAGGCAATGGGCATTGTTTCCTTGGGTCTGTGAATGAAATTTCAGGAATCTCATGTTTTAGCAAAGAAGACAACAAGTGGGATAATTTTGGGTTGTTATATTCTTTGTAGTGAAGTTCGAAGTCTAGGTGGATCGACAACAATTCGAAGCTCGAGGTTATTTGACTAGGTAAAGTCGAATTCGAAGTTCGAGGTAGTTCAACATGGTAAATACATCAAAAACAAGTCGAAGAGGTCAACCAACATGAGGTCGACAGGCAGACGTGTGGCGACCGATCAAAGGCCAATTGGTAATACAAATTGAAGTTGACTGTAATAGAATCCCGAGATTTGTGGGATTTATAGCCAATGATCTGCATGGATCTGTAACCATTTTTGGGCGCCAAGTATTTAGGTTTTTTCCTGTTGTAAATCCTATAAAGAGGCTTGTTGTAATGTCGTAAAGTCTAATGAATTAATCAATGTCTTTAGAGTAATATTTATTTGTAGGTTGTTGGTCATGTAGATGTAATCCAGATTGGCTACAGGGTTGTTCTTGCACAAGAAAGAGGGTATGATGTCGATTGATTATTAGGTGTGGACCAAGGTTACACATGTAACCTTTTATTCAGATTGAATAAGACAACAAGAGAGAAGAACGCTCAAGGAATGTTGGTTTTCCTGGTTTGGGTTTCCAAGGTAAAAAATTTGTGTATTGTGTGATTGCTTTGTCATTTATGTTCTTGATTGAATTCTTCTTATCCTCTTCTAGGATTAGTGTGGAAGTGTCTTCATTTCCTGAAAATGATTTTTAATTAATTTGGTGAGTCCTATTGAATTAGTATGGCCAAGGGCCAAGCAATGTAATACGTAAACTTTGTAAAGCATAATGATAAATAAAGATAGTATTGTTGTAAGTGGACATGGACAGAGTAATGGGGGGGTAAGTATCCACAAGAGGGGGAAGGGTCCAAGGGTCCAAAGTTCTAAGGGGGTCCAAGAAGGAAATGATCATGGGTATTAATATCAACCCACCTTATTCTATAATTACCTTGTGTATGAACCTTCTATATTTTCCTTTGAAGTGTTTCCAAATCCAATCATTGAATGCCTATAAGAGGGTGGGTGTGAGAATTCACCTGAGAAGTTATATTGAACATGGGGGGATGATTAAAATCCTCCTTGGGAAGATCATGAGTCAAACAAGCAGGTAATAAAGAGAAATTTTATGTGAAACACAGTAGGAAATTAGTCAAGCAGCGGAACGAGTTCTGGAAGCAGTGAGTAGTCTAAGCAGTCATATGAAAGGAAATGATTTGTGAAGAAACGATATCTCATGCAATGAGTAGAGACAACAACTGGAGAAATGAAGGAGTGTGGAGGTAGGAACTAAAGAAGCAGGTTTTCAGGCCTGCAATTGGAAATCTCTATTAGAGAGAGAGAGAGAGAGAGAGAGAGAGAGAGAGAGAAACGTTTCCCTGAGGATGATGAGTTTTGTGATGATAGTTTCCTAGAATTTGGAATCCCTCAAGTCCACGGTAAAGAGATTCATGTTCGACTAGGTGCATTGGAGCCCTAGATGGAAAAGAGAAGGCATGGGGTGGGCCTAGGGGACTCTGAGTAGTGAAAGGGGAACCCCTTCCTTGGGTTGTGCAAGTTGTAGGGAAGAGATCTAGGTGGATTGGGATAGATATAAGAAGACTAGATAACATGGGAAAGTGTTGGACTATGAGGAACACACTCTTTTGTGGATTCATAGCCCCAGCTCGAGGGTGATATGTTGTTGAGATATGGACAGCAGATTTATGGATGGGAAGAACATACATTCCCTGTAATTGGTTTCATTTTATTAATTAAAGATAAGTAATAATCTTCGTGTTTATTCATGTTTGTGTATTTAAATTGTTGTGCATGAGAACTCTGCATTCATTATTTTATATGTTGTTATGAATTGATGCTTTAATTCTAGTGTTAGTTTACGAGAGTTGTTAGATGCATGGTTGGTAGGAATGTTGCATTTTGTTTCATTTTATTATGGCACCAGTGCATAATCCTTATGGTATCTCCTTAGAGAGGGTTTAGGGTGTGTTACAAATCTGTTATAGAGTGGTTTTGCAATGATGTGCCTAGATGGATGGTCGGGGTATGTTTCAGAGTGTTCATGAAGTAACGCACCTTGGATGAGGTTCAAGGTGTGTTACAGTATTGATCTAGGAGGATCTAGGTGGCCACCCACCTATTCCAACTGGATAAAAATAGTCTTTTGGCAATTTACTATTTCTAGCAGTTTTTTGGGTCCCTAACTTCTGGGGCCATTTTGAGGGCCTAAATGTAATTTTTTCACGATCGGTAACCCCAATGATATCCTAAGTATTTTATTGATCCCCCAAAATTAATCCCCTTGTTGATAACTTTCCAACGAGCTATCGTGTGCCCTAAATGGAGATCATATGAAAAAATTACGACCCCGGGAAGTTGATTTACTAACTTACCCCAATGGGGCCCACATGAATTTTGGTGCTTCATCTCCTAGGGTTAGGTTTTTTGGATGTCTAGGGTTTTGGAATTCATGTTTATTGTAAAAGGTCCTTCAAAGCCTCATTGTTATCACTGAAATTTCATTCACAAATGGTTACATGAATCCAGCATCTCCAAACAGCTATTAAGTTCACCCATGGACCAAAATTACCAAAAACGAATTTCCAGAAGGTCCAAAACTATACAACCAGTTATAAAATTAGGATGCGCTATGACTATACATGGAGCACACACACATGTGCTATCACGAAACACAAGAAAAGCGCACATGCGCATGATGCACGAATGTGGACGTTAAAAGCCGCACACACTTGAGAACGACGCATTTATGATGTTGGTCGGCCTCCCACCCACTTCTGGTTCAGCTTCCAAGTCAATTTGACATCCAAATCTTGGCTGAATCTAGCTGGGTGGTTGGTCAAAGACCTAAAGGTGTCCTAAACAGCCCCTTGTTCACACTAAAATCTGGTTGCATAATACCTCAAAGTTGTGCTATAAAAAGAGGCCATGGGTGCATTACATCTTCAAGGAATTCATTTGTAAGGTTATGCTTCTTCTATTCTCTTAGGGAATCCTCTTTTCTCATCAAGAGCATACTAGCACCATTCTATTTGAGCTACTCACATCACCTTTTGAGTGAATTAGCTTGGGATTCTTTCACCATTTCTTTGAAGTTTTCAAGTTGTAAGAAGAGCTCAATATTGGGGGTCTAAGAGCCCTCCCTTGGAGGAAGAAGGGACCCAAAGTCTCCCTTTCTCCTTGGTGTTTCTTTTCACTAATACAATCCTTTCCATTGGTGACATGAGTCTTGTTTTTTTCTTGTTCTTATGCCCTTATGCATTATAGTTTAATTGTTTTTATCATTCCGAGTTTAATTCTTAGCTTAGTCTTTTATGCTTTATTCTTCTAACCCTTTCCTTTATTGTTGTCTTGCTTAGATAACCCAACTAAGCTTGTAAGAACCTTTGTTTTGCTCATCTAGGTGAAAAAAGAGGCGCAATAGATTAGCGACTCCGTTGGGGAAAAGTATCAATTTCCTGCCCCACTTGGTTTATTTTAGGTCTTCTTTTTGTTTGTTTAACCTGTAGGTACCATAACCGGCCCAAGACGACCTACAGGAAGCAAAATTCAAAGCTGAGTTGAAGGAATTTCATCCGAAATTTTCTTCACGACCGTGTGACAGCTATGCGTGGGTTTATCGGCCCATAGTCGTGCAACATGCGCGCGTACGCCAAAATCAATGTATTATTCAGTGCCTTCTGCGCACCTGCGCACATAAACCTCTTCTAGTTCACGCATTGGCATTCAAAGTGCCTCTGTCCAGTCTGAAACCCGCGCACCTGTGCAGAAAAATACACATTGTAAGCTTTTTATGATCTATGGAGGGCCCATATCCTTCTGAAAGTTGATTCCATGCATGTTGAACTACACTTACATTCCCTCTCCATATAAAGGGATTAGTCAAAACACATAGGCACTTAGGGGTAAAATCATAACTTTTTCTCCTTTTTGTCGTTTTTCCACATGGATGGCCCACTTTGACTAAATTTAAGTTGGAATCACTCTACATCACATATAAAACTTGCATTGGGACCATAAATTGGATAGAAATCATTGAGTATGCTCTTCTCTCATGCTTCAAAGGGACCTTGAGAATCAGAAAGAGGTTGTGGGACAATTTTGTCTCCCTTAAATAGACAAAATCTTTAGGAGAGGACAACAACCCCCTCGGGACTCCTCTTAGTTTATTTTTAAAACACATCATAAGATTGTAAGGGCCCATACATGCCCACATGCTACAAAGATAGGATAGTGTTGAAATTTTCTTTCTTAGATTAACTCACTATGGAAGTTTAAAGGTTTTGTAACAGGCCCATACATGCCCACATGTGAACAAACTAGGATAGTTTCAAATCTTTCTTAGATTAAATCACAATATGGAGTTAAAGGAATAGTAAAGGACCCACATGTCCACATGCTATTTTTCTAGGGACTTTAAAATTCCACAAGGTTGTACCAATGACATTTAGTTAATTATGTAATCAAAGACTTGTACAGACCAAGCGAATTCCACATGTAGCAAGGTGACACCTAATTTATTAAAACTTGGCACACTTTCACTTGCTCACACTCAAGATCACCAATCACTCACATAGTTTTGTCTAGAATTTGTGGAGGTCAAAGTAAGTTTCCTCCAACGGGATTCCGAAACACCCCACCCCTTTTTTTGACAAAACTATCCACTCCCATTTAATTTCAGCGAGGTTGGTTCACACCCCCAATCTCTCACACAAACACATCTAAAATTTTCTAAAAAACTCACTAAGTTTTCCTCCACAGCATGTGCCAAAATAATTTTTTTAGTTTAGGTAGGATCTCGGGGATAGGCATTCAAATAACTCCCTGTTATCTAGTTCTCACATTTTCAAAACAATAGAAGTTGTCAAATAGGGAACTTTAAATCCTCCAAGTCAAGTGTTCCTAACACCATAAGTCAGGGAGATACCCGTGAAGGATTGAAGGTCGAGGTTTGGTTGTTCTGTGCATCCCCCCTTTAGGCACCCACCTCTTGGAAAGGATCTAGCCTATGACCCATTTTTTAGGCCAAAAATCTAAATGTCGCACTTTGACCGAGGTACCTAGTGACCAAATTTTAGGACATCTACCCAGGTGGCAATTGTGGGCTGCAATTGCACCTTGATCAGATTTTTTGTGGCTATTGGGAAATATCGCCAGTTCTTTCAGGATATGCCCCCTCTAACCCACATTATAACTGATTGCTTCATCCTTCACTAGTTTCTCTTCAGGTGGCTTCAGACCCCACTGTCGAGTGCTATTGGAAGGTCCAGTGCTATTTGAGAAGAAGGACGTTACATATTTTAGGACACAAGCATTTGTTTTCTTTGTTCTCCCACGTGAACAAAATTCACCTATCCACATATATGCTTCTTTATTACAACACTTTATGTATGATGCCCTTCTAATTACATCTGATTTGGAAATATATTGTGAAGGTTCAAGAAATTGTAGCAAAGGCTCTTGTTTACTTATTTCTCTCACCACCATTCGCACGCATTCACTCAGCTAGTTGGACATCATAGGGGACCCATAGAACCCTCATCATTCCAAACGCTTGCTAAATCTTCCCCCTATTCTAGGATGAGTTACTAGTCTTGCCAACTCATCAGCTCCCCCTTCTCACACCCCTGTGATTGTCACTATATTGGGATCAACATTGCTTGGCTCCACCTTACTTGGCTCCACTTCCCAAGGTCAACCATCCACTCACACTCCTTTACACAGAAGTAGGAGGCCAACTTCTTCTCAAATAGAAAGTACAAACCCACCTATCCCCCTCCAAGGGTCAGGTACTCAGACCACTCACACTATGGCCGGAATTAATCCTCCGCCACCACCCCATATTCCATATTTGGCTTCCCTCAATATCCCATATCTAACTAAACTCACTAATGATCCTATATTTCACAACCCCACATGGCCTGCAATGCCTACCAAACTCCCTTTAGACATCCCCAAGTTTGAAGGAAGAGCAAGAGACGATCCCGCCAACCATATCATGAACTTTCACCTATGGTGTTCTTCAAACAGCATCATGGACGATTCCATTCGATTGAGGTTATTTCAACGTACTCTCACTGGCCCATTAGCCAAATGGTATGTAGAAGAAAACTTTGGGTGCCACGCGACTTTTGAATCCTTGGTCAAAGCATTTTTTACCTTCTTTCAACTACCCGTTCTTCATGACTATGGCCTTGAACTACTCTCAGACTTCAAACAAACCACCTCCACACATATTATTGACCACATCCACGAATGGCGTCGGCGACGTAGCCTATGCAAAGCTGACGCTACCCCCCAACAATGTCTTAATTGGTTCCTCAAATCACTTGTTTCCCTCCTTGCCAAATATGTGGCCTCCACCTTCCCCCAGTCTGAAGAAGAAGCCATTAGAAAAACCCAACAGTTCGAACTCATTTACACCTAGTCCGGATACCTATACACGGTACTCTCGGACGCCCCAAGACCCGTGCCATTCAGCCAAGACAAACCTGGGATGTATCACTTAGCATATGGATTGATCGGTAACACTACACACCACAACCCACAGCCTCAACAACCACCCATGTATGGCACACCCCAATATCCGTCGGCATATGGAGGAATCTCTTATTATCCTCCTCCTCCTTATCAACAGTCATACCCTATTTCCCTACCTCCACCCATCAATGGACCCCCATCGGCACCCATAATACGCCCACCTGATCAACCCAGTGCTAGTACTCCCTCTACCTCAGTCTATACCCTAAGCACTAGCGAAAGCGCCATGCCTTCCTATGTACCTTATGGATCATTTCCACAACACAATCTATACTTCCCATTTCCTAGCCCCCCACAGCCCATGGCTCCACCGCAAGGACATCCACACACTAGGGTTAATTTTGTTCAACCCTCTCCCATTCTGCAATATCAAAATTTTGAACAACTGAATATGGAAAATCCATCCCATCAATCGAACAATGCCAGAAAGAAAGGAAAAAATTGAAACAATAATAATCCCAGACCAGGAGGAAACCAGAACCAACCCCAGCAGAACCAACCTACTGGGGGCAACCAAAACATAGGGAACCAAAACCCTCAAGGGGGAAATAATAAACGCCAAGGGAAAAATAACAACAATCTTCAGACCAATTTCCCTTGTGCCCTTTGTGGTGATTTTGGTCACTATACTCACCATTTCCCCAAAATCATTGACTTTAAACAAATGAAAGAATCTGTAAGTTGACCACATCCCTTGGCATCGCCTGCCCCCCAGCAGGCCCCACAGCAATATGTGTAGCAACCACCCCCAGTGGTGCTGCAAAACCCCATCCCACACCAGGGAGCAATGAACACCCAACAAGACATGCAGCCTACCCTACCACAGATAGGACAATATCCCAATCTACGCAATCTTGTCGATCGTACTATCCTCCAAACTAGTGAGGAAGAAGTTCTTCTACAAACACGCAGATGTCAATACAGTGCAACTCTTGATTCGGCTCCCACCACCTCGGATGCACCCCCAGTTGTAACTAGGCCCCCTTTGATGATTCCTCACCCTAATATTAACCCACCCCTTCATATTCCTCGCATCCCCTTACGCAGGAATGTCTACAAACCTCAGGCTAGGGCAGCTCATAATTACAGTTTGGTCAATGATTTGGCACAATCTCCTGCTGCTATGTCATTCTTAGAATTCCTTGAAACTTGTCCTACTCAACGGAAGTTGTTACTTTCCACCCTCGGGGTAGTCGACCCTGCGGATACCCGACTCATTAGATTTTATCTTGATAGAGGAGAACCTTGCCTCCCCACTCTCATCGCTTTTCAAATCCCAGTTAAAATCCAGAACATTACAATTCACCACTGCATCATTGATGAGGGTGCATCCACATGCATTATGTCAAAATATGTATGGCAGAAACTCGGTTCCCCTGAAATTATACCATCTGCCATTACCTTAATATCCTATGATGGAAGACCATCATCCCTCGAGGGACTCTTCCAAAATTTCCCCGTCAAGCTTGGGGGCAAAACCGTTCTGATTGACATTGAGGTTATTGATGCCCCGCTCGACTACAATATCTTGTTTGGTCGTAGCTACATGTATGCTATGAAGGCCTTTGCCTCTTCTGTGTTATGAACCATGATGTTTCCCCATAACGAAAAAATCATTACCATTGATCAATTATGACATTACGAGACCAACCCCTCATCCAACATCGATAACATCCTCCCTTTCATCCACACTAATTTCGACGCCTATCCACTCATCGGGATGGGCCCCAGAATATTCAAAGACCCATCCTTGCTAGGGACATACCATGGAACACCACCGCTCCTCCATCCCTCAGCCCAACTATGTGTCGTATCCTTCAACGGAACGACAACTGAAGATACTCTCCCTCCCATCGAGGCCTCTTTTATCCCTGACGTCCCACTAGTCATAGAACTTCTCCCTCAGGAAACCCCTGGAACTAGCTCAACTCAACCCATTCCTGATCTTCCTCTCCCCCAGGGCCATATCCCAATCTGGGAAACAGTCCCCCAAGCCATTACCCAAATCCCTTTCTTTTACCCCCCACTAGGTATACAAGATTTCCAGGTAGCTGCAACGCTTACCCTTCCTAACATGGTACTGGAAATCCTAGTTTGGTATCTACATCCACCTGAAATGGTCCCTCAACCATCCCTCCCTCCCCAAACTGAAGGAGTTCCAATGCAGATTCCAATACCTACTCCCGAAGCAACACCCTCACCCCCTCTTGCTAACGCCATCGCTACAGTTGGGGGTAGACGAAAGAAGAAGGATCCCATCGCTCCTCTCCCTCCTCACATCCAACCTCCTTGTGAACTCTGCAAGAAAGAAGGACACCCCACTAATCGATGTCCCTCTCTCCCCGAGTTACATAATCTCATTCAACTCCCTCGAGCACCACCATCGCTCATTTCTTCCTCCAGTATTGCCGCTATCTCCCAAAACACAAGTAATAAAGGACTATGGACCAAATTCGCATGTGCCATATGTTTAGAATATGGCCATTACACACACCATTGCCCAGTGTTACCTCAATTCCGGCAGACGCTAACAGTCATACGCTAGAGTTTTCAGCAAGGACCCACCCCAAATCACATCATCGACATCCATTATGTCACAACCTCAGTCAACGAACGGATGAGATTTCCTTGCTCTTTATGTGAATCACTTGATCATTTCACATATCAATTTCCTATGATCATTGAATACAAGCGTCGCCAAATGGCCCATATTCAAAATCACACACCCTCTCCTCCAGTAGAACTAGTGAATAACCTTACCCCATCACTTGCTATGGTTCATATCTTTTCACCAGAACCTGAGGCACTCCCTACTCCCCCATGGTTCTTAGATGACTTATATGAGGATTTACCCCGAAATCCCCCCAATTCCCCCGTTCATTTCCCCATGGAAATTTTACGCCCGGCTACCATTTTTAACCCTCGTTATAGCGATATTTGGTTTATGTCGAGTGAACCATCACAATATTATTGCATCACTCCCACTGCTTCTTCATCACCAGACGACAACCACATGGTGACAGTCACCAATATTCCTCTTCTGGCTCCCTTGTATTCCCGACAATTCCACTGTGATAAGGACATACTCTAGGAATTAATCACCCCCGACTACCCATGGGATGCGCTACACCATTGATCGCTCTTTCTTTCACAGGAAGCCTTCATGCCTCTTAACCAACACCCCATATACGCAGTCGAAACCAAGGATTTTATCCCATCAGGGCATATCGACTAGTTCAACAACCCTATCCCTTCCCCTGATGCTTTTGAAGACAGCAATATGGCCAACATTTCCCCCACCATTAAAATCGATATTTCCATCAAAAAGGGAGTCGTCAAGGAAATCACTATTGGCGTTGCATGCACTTTTGAAGAAATTACTGCTTACAAAGCTCTCTTCCAGAAATATCGGGACATGTTTGCCTAGTCATACATGGAGATGTCCATCCTTGACCCCTCTATCGTCAAACATCGCATCGACACTTGGCCTGATATCACACCAGTCCACCAAAAATAGTGACCTCTACACCCATCCAAAGCAGCGGCCATCAAAGCCAAGATTGACAAATTACGCGCTGCAGGGTTCATTTACCCCATCTCCTATACGTCATGGGTCTCCAACCCTATCCCTGTTAACAAAAAGCAGGGCACTATCCGTTTTTGTACGAACTTCCACGACCAAATTATTGATGATTGCGTAGGTCATGAGGCTTTGTCCTTCATGGATGGTTTCTCTAGCTACAACCAAATCCAAATTCACCCCACCGATCAATACAAGACCGCATTCACTACCCCTTGGGGCACCTTTGCATATCGTGTCATGCCATTTGGCCTCAAGAATGCCAGCGCCACTTTCCATCGGGCCATGACATATGTTTTTCATGACCTAGCTCATATCATCCTCGCATATTTGGACAACCTCACCGCTCGATCCAAGAAACACACTCAGCATCTTAATGATCTACGAATCATCTTTCAAAGGTGCCATTAGTACAATATCTGCTTGAATCCCCTCAAGTGTGTATGATTCGTCAATGTGGGCCGCCTTCTTGAGTTCATTATTTCCCAAAGCGGTATTACTGTGGATCCCCTCAAAGTCCAAGCCATCACGGAAATTCACCCTCCTCGGAATTTACGCCAACTGCAAAGCCTACAAGGAAAAGCTAATTTTTTACGACGCTTTGTCCCAGACTATGCCACTCGAGCACACGGTTTCCTTTGCTTACTATGCCATGACATCCCATTCCACTAGGATGAACATGCCCAAAACACTTTCGATGATCTTAAAACGGCTCTCTCCAATGCCCCTTTGATTAGTCCACCCGACTATAGCCACGACTATATCCTCTACATATCAGCCTCAGTTGTCTCAGTAGTAGTAGTTATCGTTCAAATTGGGGATGATGACCGCAAGCATGTCATTTACTACATTAGTAAAAACCTCTCAGGGACACCCTTAAAATACAATCACGAAGAGAAACTACCCCTTGCAGTCATCCTCGCAGTCCAGAAGCTGCGCCACTACATTCTGCTTTGAGCTACCAAAGTCATAGCAGATTCCAACCCCATGCAATACTTACTTAGTCGTCAAAAAATTAACGGTAAATTTGTTCGATGGATCATCATCCTTCAAGAGTACGATCTCGAATTTTCAACACCCAAGAGAAACAAAGCTCTCATCCTTGCCGAACTTATCACGTCATTTCCCTCCAACACTTCCAGTTCACCAGTCATTACCAACTTCCCCAATGAACATCTCTTTTACATCCCCTCGGATGACCCTTAGTATGGCAATCTTCTCGTCTATCTCCAAACACAAAAATTTGGAAACCACCTCTCCAGAGATGATCGTCAACATATTCATCACCAGGCACCCCGCTACCTCCTCATCAGGGATATCTTATATCGGCAAGGGGTCGACACCATACTCCGTCAATGCTTGATTATTGACGAAGCCAATAGAGTCTTGAACGACTGCCACATCAGTGCTTGCGGGGGCCATCTCTCAGGGATGTCCACCGCTCAGAAAATCATCCGCGTAGGTTACTTTTGGCCTACATTATTTCACTATTGCATTCATGCCATGAAATGATGTGATAAATGCCAAATTTATGCCAACAAAACACGCGCACCACCTTCTCTTCTACACCCAGTCATCACCGCTGGTCCCTTTTGTAAGTGGGGCATCGACTTCATGACTTGCAACCCTCCATCCAGCAATGGACACAAATACATAGTCATTGCAGTCAATTACTTTACCAAGTGGGCTAAATCCATGCCTACCTTCAACAAAACCACTGACACAGCCGTGCGTTTTTTCTTTAACCACGTCATATCCTTCTTTGGAGTACCACTCCAACTAGTCTTTGATCATGGGAAACATTTCGAGAATGAGATTTTCATTGAACTCTCATCCAGGTTAGGATTCTCCCACGCGTTTTCCTCACCATACTACCCTCAATCCAACGGACAAGTAGAAGTAGTTAACAAAGTCCTCAAAACCATGTTGCAGTGCATGATTAACAAACATAAAACCAATTGGTATCATATATTGTTTTCCGCGCTCTGGGCTTCTTGTACAGCAGTCAAAACCACCACTGGTTTCACACCTTTTCATCTAGTCCATGGAGTTGAGGCCACTCTTCACATCGAGTGTGAAATTCCCACCTTACGCACTGCCATTGAGCTATTACCCGACACTGCTCCAATGGAGCAGCGTTTTCTGAACTTAGAGTCCCTAGATGAAGATTTTCAATCCTCATTATAGAACAATGAGGCAACCAAAAAAGGTCAAAGGCCACCTTTGATCGCCAGGTCAACCTTCGCTCATTCAACGAAGGAGACCTCGTCCTCACTTATGATATCGCTCACTATACCCTCAGCCCTGGAAAATTCGAGTCCCTATGGTATGGGTCATACATCATCCAACATTGCCTCACTAAAGGCGCATACATCCTGGCCTCCCTAGAAGGCCATTCTCTCAAAGAACCCGTCAATGGGTTGTACTTAAAGAAATTTTACGCCTAAGCGTAGCCATACTACACTAGGATTTTTCTTTTTTGTACATATTTTGTAGAGTTTTTAATCTTCTTTTCTCCATACCTCACGTCTAATCTATCACGCATTTATTGACAGATGCCACCCTCATCAGCCTACCACATCGGTTACGACGATGGAGCTAGCCGTTGGATAGAATATCGCTTCGGCTGCTTCAGCCCTCTATTCACCTTCACATGACCTTCTCCACACCAGCAGCATATGTTTAGGCTCATCCACCAACAATCAAGCAGAATACACTACCATCATTGGCCTCCTCGTTGAGGCCAGTCATCGCCATATTCGTCACCTTAGCATCTTATTAGATTCCCAACTTGTCTTCCTCTAGCTCAACAATGTGCACCATGTCCGTGATCCTTGCCTCTTTTGCAAATACCTGCAGGTTAGAATTTTATCTCAACATTTTGATTTCATTACATTTACACATATCCAAAGACATTTCAATCAAATAACAGATAACATGGCTAACATTATACTAGATTGGCATATATCACATCAAGACATCTTCACACACACACATAAACCATCAGAAGTCTGTCACCGCATATAGATTAGACATCATCAACTACATTAAAAAATCATCAACAAAAAAACACATCACACATGTACACATTACCAAGATCCCAAAATGTATATCCATATATATATATATATATATATATATTGGTCAACATGTCATAAGTGTTTACAAAAAATAGTACATCGCCCATAGGCAGGTGAGTCACCTCATCCCTACCAATACAAAACTGGATGTCACAACTATACAAAATGGGCTCACCAGCCTATATCAAATACAAAACTACATATATGGCAGCCCTCAGGGCGCCTCTAGTGCTCCAGCACCAAGTCCTCCCTCTGGTGGAGGTGCCCCACTAGCTATAGGTCCCTCAAGTCCTAGGGTAAACCGCCCAGTCATCACAGCTCCGGCTACAGCTACTCTACGAATCAAGGTCCGCGACTCTGCCAGCAGCCCAATACACTACTCCAGGATCCCCTCATCCTAGATCTGCACCCACATCCCCTCAGGCACTCCTCATAGAACCGCCTCTAATCAGTGGTGGAAATCATCGAACTCTCCCCTGGCCTCGTCCGGAGGAGCATGTGACGGCCCTGCACCAGGTTCATCATAACAGCGTCTCTTGGCTGCTCTATCCTCATCATCAAGCCTCACCCCATCATCCTCTCGTCGTCGCCTCTCCCCTACTTGCAGCTCTCCTCACGATGGTCTCATAGGCCCCTGGCGGGCTGGTGCTCTGTTCAGCTTGACCTCCTGTCCACGCAGTCCCACATCTACACAAACAAACACATGATAGCATTAGCATCCATACAAATATCAACCATATGCTATACTATCTAAATAAATCAAAAACTAGCAACAATAACATCATACCTCGGTAGTCGAATACCTCTCTCTGGGGTAATATCATCTCGGGGTCATCAAGGAAATCTACCCCACTGTATGGAAACTACAATATGATCTGTGGCATCTGACGCCACACGTGTGAAACCTCGGCCATGAAGTAATGGCCACCCTCCACACCCCCATGACAAACCAAAATTATTTTCCACCACCATAGTCGCGGCTCTCGCGCTCCTGGTGGGTCTAACAAAACTCTCGAACGCAACATAGGCACCCTCTCTAGAAACCAAGCCACCAGAATAGATCCAAAAGAGAAATCCCCTGAGTCGGTCGCTCGACACCTGGTGAGATGTCCCACCATCTTGGCGTGCAACATCAAGCCCCAGGAAAAATGCTCACCCCCTAATGCCCGTTGCACGATCCCCAGTTGGCTCCCACTTATACTTTGAATCGTGAGCGACCCATAAATTCTCACAATCATCGCTGCCATGCAATGATGTACCAAGGCATCCATCGCCCCAATCCTCACCACTAACCCGGACATGAAATCCTCTCCCGAACAATATGTCCGCGTAAGGGTAGTCAACTTCCCCTCTCCAACTATCACTGGCTCGGCCAGTAGCAGGGCTCCCCAAAAAGGGAGCCCAGTTAGAAAATATACATCCTCCTCAGTAGAGAATGCCAAGTGCTCCCCACGCACAATAAAACACTACAACTCCAGACACCACATCGAGATCAGGAATTGCAGCAGATACTCATGTGCCCTCACCAGTGAGCACTCAAAAACATTTAGTAGCCCACAGGCTACCAAAGCACCACGAACCATCGGCTCCTCATCCCTCACAACCTCCCTCAGTCAGGCCTAGTCCCTCTCTCTCCAATGGATCTTCATCATCCCAAATGATCACCTGCATCCACATATACAGTCCTTGATCAGCCATCACAATTCATCAAAACACCAAAATCTCCCAAAAAAAAGATAAGTTTTTCTCACCCTCAGCTTTGCCTCAAGGGCACAGCTGTTATCCCCACAAACGCAACTGTTATCCCCACAGACATGCACACATGCGCACATGTTTACCCCATAGGTGCGCATGTATGTGTGCCTGTTCACTACACAATTTCACACTCATGTGAACTGTTAGCAACACAGTCGCTCACATATGCGCGGTTGTGCTTCGAATAGGCACGCACCCCATGCGCGCATGTTTTCCCAAATTGTGCACCCCCCTGCATGACTGTGCCCATTACAGCCGCACATGCATGCGTGGGTCGCCATCGATCGCCTGTGCATTTGGGGGGGCACAATCCCAAAAACCCACCGTACGGTCCTACCCAAAAATTGACACCTACTACTGTATAGGAGGATGAGACCACTAACCTCACTCTCACACCTACTAGATCGACTTCCTCACACTCCCGGAATCTCCAAATCTGCTCTGGAATCTCCTCTCTAATCACTATAGCAGCAAGTACAAATGATGTGGCAATGTGGGCCCTACAACTATATATAGGCCCTTTTTCCAAAACTTCCATACTCCCTCTCGGGAAATCTGGACATCCATTTTGCGATCCGTCTTCAACCACGGGATCAGGATCCTGCTACCTACACAGTCATACTTCCTGGATCACCATCCATCCCCAGTGCCCAAGGAGCCATTTTCTCATACCCCATTTAGGTATGCATGCTCATGTTCAAAATTATCAAATAACTATTATATGTTCATTATCTTCAGATATTGTTCACGTCGAGTATTTGGTTTTCATGTGTGCAGGTACTTGGTCATCACACACCAGCGCGACCCCTTTAGGTATATGATCGAAACTGGCATGTAATCGTTCCCTCTGAATCTCAATTGCATCTCTAGTCACACCCTCTGAAATTTTCCTTTAGGGTCCCTATATCCAGCTCTGCAATACTATCACCTCCACTGCATTTTGGTACTGTCACCCGGTAGCACTCTCCCCCACATGAGTTTTCCCATTCATAGTCCCCCTTGGCACTTTAACACTCATGTTGTTTTCACCCTTTAGGGATGGTAGTCCCAATAGTCTTATGCATATTCGAGAATCAACAACATACTCCTTCTCCTCCTTTTTCTAGCTTTCCCAATGGACTCCCAGGTTATCTCATCATGGTTCTATTTTGACTGCATCTCCGCAATATCATTAACCATTCGTTTCATCCAACATCAGTTTGCCCATATGCGAATTCCCCTTCATTCACTTACCTCATACAGACACCCACCCATGGGGCCCCTCACCCTCCACCAGTTCCCTACACAACTTGCGCCCTCATAGGCCAATCCATCTTGGACTGGGGTACTCGTTTCTGTATTTGTACACTCACCCCCAATTATTTATTTATTTGGCAATTGTACAAAGCCTTTGTTTCCAGCATTTACATAGCTTTTTTTCGTCACCTCTGGTGACCTTCTTCTTTTTTGGCAAATGCAACCCATGTCACTCTTGGTTGGGGCATCCATTATCTTCTATTCTTGTTGACATCGTCCATAAACCCCGAGTATCCCACATGCCACCTACCTTTTCTCTTTACGTTTGTTCACCTTGTCCCGCCTCTGGCACAACTTATCCCCCATCTAGTTGTCCCACTAACACTCAACCTAGTTGTACGGTTGCTGCCACTTCACATATATCCCCAACCAATGGAAGTCTTGAGTCTCCACCCATCTTGACTTCATCCATGTACCTCCTTATTTTCTAATCTTACCCAGTGCATTTCCCGAAGCCCTTGGCTTCTTGGAGTCGCGTCTCCCTTTTTGTCGACATCAACACAGTTTCCAGGAGGGCGACCGTATCTTGACCCTCATTCCCTTCACAATGAGGAATCTCGGACAGCACAGGGAAAACCATCATTTCTTTCTGTTGTCATTGACCCCCATAACATTCAACTTCAATGATTTCTCATGTTACGGTGGACCGGTCTTACTTTGCGACTATTGCAATTGTTTTTATATTTTCCGAAGACCTCTTAAATTTGTTGGGCCATCAATGCCCACCAAATCCGTGATACTTCCTACAGGTGTCATTGCTTACTTTTTCAAAGTATTGTTCATCATCATAATTGTCCTCTTCTTTTACGAACAAGCCCCCACGGGCACTGCAGTCATCTTCACCAACATATCACTTCAGTTATTGTCTCACATGTTTTTTTTAAGCTACATGACATGAGCATGGGGCATGCCCACCTTGTTTGTACACAATTTATTTTTCACACCTTGAGAAAGGTTGGGTCCTACAGGTTCCCTTCTCCCTCCACCGAGTCACTCTTGATACTCTTGCTATGACTCTTTCTTACAATAGTACTCTCAGTAGAAGAAACATTGATGAATTTCGGCTATATGTATGCTCCTAACCTCATCCGTTAGGGGGCATCTCTTATCACTGAAATTTCTTCTGCAAATGGTTATAGGAATCCAGCATCTCCAAACATCTATTCAGTTCACCCATGGACCAAAATTACCAAAAAATCATTTCCAAAAGGTCCAAAACTATACAACCAGTTATAAAATCAGGATGCGCTATGACTATACCAGGAGCACGCACACATACGCTATCACAAAACGCAAGAAAAGCGCACATGAGCATGATGCATGACTGCGGATGATAAAATCCACGCACACCTGAGAATGACGCATTTATGATGTTGGTCGGCCTCCCACCCACTTCTGGTTCAGCTTCCAAGTCGATTTGACATTCAAATCTCGGCTAAATCCGGCTGGGTGGCTGGTCAAAGACCTAAAGGTGCCCTAAACAACCCCTTGTTCACACTAAAATATGGTTGCATAGTACCTCAAAGTTGTGCTATAAAAAGAGGCCATGGGTGCATTACATATTCAAGGAATTGATTTGTAAGGTTATGTTGTTGCTATTCTCTTGGGGAATCCTCTTTTCTCATCAAGAGCATACTAGCACCATTCCATTTGAGCTATTCACATCACCTTTTGATTGAATTAGCTTGGGATTCTTTCACCATTTCTTTGAAGTTTTCAAGTTGTAAGAAGTGCTCAATCTTGTGGGTCCAAGGGCCCTCCCTTGGAGGAAGAAGGTACCCAAAGTCTCCCTTTCTCCTTGGTGTTTATTTTCACTAATACAATCCTTTCCATTGGTGACATGAGTCTTGTTTGTTTCTTGTTCTTATGCCCTTATGCATTATAGTTTAATTGTTTTTATCATTCCCAGTTTAATTCTTAGCTTAGTCTTTTATGATTTATTCTTCTAACCCTTTCATTTACTGTTGTCTTGCTTAGCTAACCCAACTAAGCTTGTAAGAACCTCTGTTTTGCTCATCTAGGTGACAAAAGAGGTGCAACACTCATTATACTCATATTCTTGCAAACAAGCGTAGCTGTGACATCTCTTCTCAAAGATAAGCTACCACCATTCTAGCAAGCTTGTTTTCAGTCTTCATTTTCAACATATTTCTTATTTAATAGAAATCAATTTTTACTATATCTTTGTTATTATTCACTATGTCTTTGTGTTAATATTATAAATCTATGTTTTCATTTTGTTCCACTCATAAATCTGGATTAGTGGTATCAGAGAGGTCTGCTCCGTGTCGTTTTTTAGTGCATGTCCCCGACATGGTTAGGGTATAAAGAGTTGGGTCTCGAGCTTGTTTCTCTTAAGGACAACTACTCTCGCATGCCCAAGAAACCATCCATGGTGGGTGAAAATAAATACGATGGGACATGATATCCTTTCAAAATGTTTCACGAGGAATCTCGTGAGCCATAGAGGAATGAGATGATGGATTACTTTGCACAAATCCTTCGACGGTTGTCGACAAGCGACGCATCCACCTCAAGTGGAGGTGCCACCCTCTTCAAGGTATTGATCAATTTTGATATTCCTATATTTGAAGGTCAAATAGATGCAGATGTCATAGATAAATGGTTAAACTTTCTAGAAGGGTATTTTTCTGTCCACAACTTTTATGATAGAGAAAAGATTACATTTGCGCTCCTCAAGGTCATCCCCCATGTCAAAGATTGGTGGGAGACTTTTTGTGAGAAAAAGGAAATAAAGGGATCCACATTATTTGCAGTTTCACGCACTTGGGGTTCCTTCAGGTATGTTATTAAGGAACAATACTACCCTATTAAAAGTTATGATGACTTGTATACAAGATGGATTACATTAAAACAAGAAAGTGACCAAACAGTGCCAGAGTTCACCAATGTCTTCCATACATTGCACACCAAGTTGGGTATCAAATATTGTAAGCAACATCCATTGCTCAAGTACCGCGATGGTATGCCTAGATACATCCAAATATAAATGGATTTTTTGTACATCTAATCGTTGGGTGAAACCTATTGATATGTCATCAAAATTGAGTATAAGCTTAAACAAAAGATGTGGCAGTTTGGGTCTAGGAACCCCTCACAGCAGAAGCAGGGAAAGGGCAGACCCAACCCGCAGAACAAAGGACATAGAAAAGATGGGAAACCTCAGGACAACCAGTCCAACCCGCAAACAAAGAAAAACAATGGGAATGTAAAGAAAGATATCGGTAAGAGGTTGTGACTTCCATAAGAGCCCCTAGAAGAATACTATTGATTGGCTAGGCCTCACATTTTTATTATTACTTTGACCAGGAAATTGTACAGGATACCTGAGGTAGTCCCACCTAGTGCTATTTCCTTGATCTCTTCCAAGCAATGTGGGAAGGTCATTTATCAGACTGGGAAGTTTTTCTTCTTCATGATTCACTCTTAGAGTGAGAGAAAGGTTGCAACCACATCCATGGCCTTCACGGCTGACCTCTTCACAAAGAAAAAGCAAGATGATAAGGTCATGCAAGAATACAAAGACATTTTCCCATCACTTATTGGGGTACCTCTCCACTATCAGATCAAGCAACCCATTGGTATGACCCCAGACACACCGCTACCAATGGTTCATTCTATCGTCGCTCTCTGCTAGAAAATGAGGAGATCAAATGTCAAATCCAAGAACTAATCCACAAGGGGCACATCTAACCCAAATCATCACCTTGTGGAAGCCCAATCGTGTTGGTGCAGAAGAAAGATGGGACTTGGTGACTCTGCATTGATTATCGAGCCCTAAATAAAATCATAGTCAAGAACCGATACTTGATTCCCCGAATCGATGATCTCCTTGATCATCTCAAGGGGCCAAATACTTTAGTAAGATTGATATGAAGCTTGGTTACCATCAGGTCCCAATAGAGAAGACTCATGTATGGAAAACTGCCTTCAAGTCAAAAGGTATTTTTGAATGGTTGGTCATGCCCTTTGGTTTTAAAAATGCCCCAACAACTTTCATGAGGATGATGGATGATATCTTGTGGCATTTCAATAATTATTTTTTGGTGGTGTATCTAGATGGCATCCTCATCTACAACAAGACTTGGGAGGAACACTTGCATCATATTCAGCAGGTTTTTCACACTCGACGACAACACAAGCTATAAGCCAACTTGGAAAAACGCTCCTTCTTCATGGACATGGTCCAATACCTAGGCTACATTGTTGATGCACATGGTGTGCATGTTGATCCAACCAAGATCCAAGTTATCCATGACTAGCCAACCCTAACCACGCTCACTGAGCTTTGGATCTTCTAAGGCCTTGCCAATTTCTATCGCAGGTTCATGTTGGGATTCTCCCATATTGCATGGGCCCTCAGCCAAATAACCAGGGGTGGTGGTAAGGAAAAATTTGTGTTGGGCATGTCCCAACAAAAATAATTCAATGATATGAATTGGAACTTCTACTCATCCCCAGTTCTTTCATTACCCAACCCGCAACAACCCTTTGAGATTGAGACATATGCTTCAGACTATGTTGTGGTCACAGTCCTCACTTGGCATGGCCACCCAGTGGCCTATCATAGTGAAACACTATTAGATGTCATCCGTAAGTACCCTAATTATGAAAAAGAAATGTACTCCATTGTGCAAGCCTGTCATTAGTGGAGGAATTACATTCTTGGGAAGGAGACAGTCATCCACACTGATCATAAGTCGTTGCATTTCATGCACACATAAGGAAAATTGCAGAATGATCGCCATTATAAGTGGTCCACATATTTTCACTAGTTCCACCTCAACATAAAGTATAAAACATGAAGTACCAACTGAGTCATTTATTTCCTCAGTCGACCTCAAGTCACGGCACTCACCACAATGCTAGACTCTTGCGTCCACGAGACCTCTGGAAGAACCCACCTCTATGAGACAGATCCTGACTTCAGCAACACCTACCAGTTGTTGGGCGCAAACACAGTGGTCACTGATTTCCATATTCAGGATGGGTTGATGTGCTAGTTGTGGAGCCTGATTATCTTCCTAATTCAGAGGTCTTTTACTTTCAACCGTGTTTATACCCCATGAAGTATTTACACCCCAGAAGTATGTACACTCTTCCACGCGGGGGAGTGCAGAGGGGGGGTACCCCCTCTGCGAGGTCTGGGGGGGCTATCCCCCCGACTGGGGGGTCTGGGGGGAAGCGAGCCCCCAGCGGGGGTTTGGGGGCAGCATCCCCCGATGGGGGTTCTAGGGCGAAGCCCCCGAAGGAAAAACTGCCTTGTAAATGTATATTGTAATTTCATTGTAAATCTGGACCGTTCATTATAAGGTCGCAGATCTAACGGTAGAGATTATGTTAGGGTTTTTTTCCCCTAGAAGGAAACCCTCTTTTATGAGGGAAATGTATTGCAGCTATGGTTGATTGTGAATATTGTATTCTGAGAGAGGATACTGTGAGAGAAAGAAGAGGAAGTTACAGCGGGTTTTGCTGTAGGTTGTATCCCTTCATTTGTTGGATAATAATAAAGGAAGGACCTAGCAATTTCTCTGGTGGACATAGCCTACACTTGGTGAACCACATAAATCTGTGTCTCTCTTGTATTGTGTATCTTCTGTGTTTTGTTTCTGCATTTGTTTTATTTTATTGCTCCGCGGTCCTATTTTTCTAACATGATGTGCCATCTGGACCATCCTTGCGTTCCATCAAGCGAGAAAGCAAAGATGATTTTGGAATTCCACTACAATCAGGTGGCAGGACACTTCGGTGTGGAAAATATAGTGGCATTGTTGCAGTGACATTTCTGTTGTCCGAAACTTCGACAAGATGTCAACAAGTATATTCAATCCTGCACTACCTGCATTATTTCCAAAACGGCCACTTAGAAAGAAGGTATGTACACTCCTCTGCCTACTCATGACTTGACCTAAGAATCTGTATCAATGGACTACATGTCAGGACTTCCATCCACCAAGCGGGGAAATGACTGTGTTTTTTTGGTTGTTGATCGCTTTTCCAAGATGGCGATTATGAACACCTACAAGAAGAGCATCATCATGGAGGCCACTTCCAAGATCTTATTTGAACGAGTGTGGGTACACTTTGGGATCCCACAAACCATTCTCTCAGATCGGGATAGTTGGTTCATCAACACATTCTGGTTGAACCTCTTGTCATTGTTGGCCACCAAGCTCACCAAATCCATTGCCTTCCACCCCTAGAAGGATGGCCAAACTGAGGTCGTCAACCCGATGATCGTGCACATCCTGTGCATGTACAATTCCAAGCACCCATGAACTTGGGATGAGAGTCTTCCCTATGTTCAACATAGCTACAACAGATCCATGCATAGCTCAACCGGCCACATCCCCTTTCAAGTGGGGTTGGGATTGTTAATTTTTCAGACCCCAAACCAGTTTCAGTTTGGGATTTTTAATTTTTCAGACCTCTGCTGAAGTTGTTGTTTGTTTCTTCTTCTTGTTTGGACAATGTCCTGCATAGTGCCCAAACTTATGGCAAGCAAAGCATTTGACTTTGCTCATGTATTTCTTCCCTTCACCCTTGGGCTTCTGTCCTCCCTTTGAACCCTTTCTGAACTTCTTCTTGCTAGTGGTAGAAAGAGCCACATTCTCCTCCTCATGACCTGTAGATGAACTACCATGCACGTAACCTCTCCAGGTCTCCTCCTGAACAAAGTAATCCCAAATATGTTCCCAATCGGGAAGCTTCTCCCTAGCAACAATGCCCTCCACAAAAACAGCCCATTGTTTGGAAACACCATTCAATGTTGTTCTCACAAGATCATTGTCAGCTATGGCTTCCCCCACAGCTCCAAGCTCATCCCTCACCTGTGTCAATCTAGTAAGGTATGTGACCACATTTTCAATCTTGGTCATTTTTATGTTCTTTAGCTTTTCCCTCAAAACCATTTTCCGGTTCTCATTTGTACTTTGGTACAATTTAGTCAAAGACTCCCACATCTCATAGGCATGAGTCTTCCCCGTCAAGTGAGGAATCAAATGATCCTTGATGGCATCAAGAATAAATCTCTTAGC